>BKZX01027504.1:12689-29891 GCA_014362285.1 Fagus crenata
ATGGTTGATCCAATAATTTGATGAATCTTACACTTTACGAAGGATATAAAAATTACATTTTGAGGAAGTAGAGACAACATAGTATTTAATAGACAGCATAAATGCAAAATTGACCTTTGGGTCTCGGTTATTAGAGACAAAATACCTTCTAGGATTCCAAGCCAGAGAATTTGTTTAGGTTAATGGTTGGCACACCTGGATGGGCCTTAAAAGAGGTTGGCCCCTTTTTAGTAAGAGATATTAAATGGGCAGTGAGGAATGGCTCTTTTAGTCTTTAGTGAACTTTTGTGCTGACTCTTGGGCCTTGGAGCAGCCTATTAGGAGTTATGTTGAACCTTATTGCTGTTGGTCCATGGACATGGAAAATTCCTTGTACTCCTAGAATTGTGTTTTTCCTAATGCCTTTGTTGTCTACACAAGTACACAACAATATTATTTCTAGTGAGATATCATACCAATGATTGTTAAAGATGGAAATAGTTTTCCTCCAACTCGGTTTGAAGGAATCCTCCTCCAACCCACTACGTGGCAAGTAAATAGACCATCCACATGTACTTTTAGTCACATGACCTTTTTAATAAGCCATGTGACTTTTTTAAATAATACATGTGAATGGTCTATTTAATTGATACGTAGTGGGTTGAAGGAGAATTCCTCCAAACCGGGTTGGAAGTAAACTATGTCCGTTAAAGATACAGTCCATAAATTGCGATGTAATTATCTAATACTGTTTGTCATATAGTAGATGGACTGCTCCAAACAAATTAATCAAAACCAGTCTCTCTGTATGAGATGAGTAGTCCCAAGTGGGTCATGTGTATCACTTCGGTTCTGTTTATGAACAATTGTTTTTTGCTTAGGCTCGGCTCATTTGTCAAACAAGCCTAAAACTAAGGTTCAAGCATGGCTTTTTTTTTTTTTTTTTTTTAAATTAAAAAAAAAAAACATGAATGAGTTTTTTATTGAGCCAAGCTTGAGCTAATAATGAACGGCTCGATTCATTTATAGTCCTAAAAGTGTGCTTACACTTGCAACATTTTGATAGTTATCACTCAAAATGACACAAACAAACGAAAAAAATTAAAAATAAAATAAAAGATAGAGAACTAAAATAAATTGAAAAAAGCGTAATGGAAAACTTAATATCTTTGAGTTGGAAATCATGATAAAATTATACATTTTTTTAATTTGTATCTTGCAAAAAATGTAAGTTCTCCTTTGTTATGGAGCTATTATAGAAGCATAAGAAGTGTTAAATTGTTAATACATGGGATTGGTTAACAAGAGTGAAGTTTTAAAGATGGTAGTGAGGATGATACATATGTGAGAGAGAGAGAGAGAGAACATTTAATCATGTTGGAATATGGGCCTTTTGGGTAGGCCCAAATTGGCTCCCATATGGGCATCCCATTAAGACAAAGTCCTAAGGTTTTTGTAGTGTGCCATATAAATTTGTATTATTCTAAATAGACACAACCACACAACAAAATAGACACACAGATAGCCAAATGAGAGTCACATGCAAACCCTAAGCTTGGTTATGTTGATCTGATTTGGTTTTATCCTCAATGAGTAAGGCTATTACTAAATAGTAGTGACAAGACTTCACATATTGGTTTGGCAAAAAAAGGTAATTAGATCTAGCTAAGTTGCTGGAAGCCTGAAAAAACAGATATGATTTAAGCGTGATTTTTGTTGAAAATGACAATTAGTTTGTCAACAAGAATCGCGTTGGAAAGAGAGAGAGAGAGAGAGAGAGACCAAAGTTATTGATTGAGATGCGAACTAGCAGAGACAGTACCAGCTGTTCACATATGAGATTCACTAAAATAATTAAGACACCTTAATCAAGATGTTAAAAATAATAATTCAGGCCATTAAATAATTAAGACACTTTAATCAAGGATCAAAAGTATAGCATGTACAATTACCAACTCTCTTGCAAGTTATTTAGCAACAAAAAAAAAAAAAAAAAAAACTCTCTTGCAAGTTGGCAATTTGCAAAGTGGCATGCGACATGCCCTTCTTTCAAGGTACCAACAATGTGAATGCATCCTGCTAGGATTGACAGTTTGGCACACATTCACCCATGTTCATATAATATTTTTTTTCTTTTAAATATGATAAGATTTCAACTCACTGTGGTCAATACATGATAATTGCCTTTTATTATAAAGTTAAGATACTAATTGATTTATTAGTACAGACGAATTCATGTTGAACAAGAATCCACTATTCTCGTGTAAAAAGGAAAAAATTTGTCTGGTGGTTTGATGGTTTCTCAAATATACGATTATCTTTTCTCAAATCTAACTTAGATCTTGACTCTGCTATGCAATGAGTCAAAATCTTGTTTTAATAATGCAAAAAATTTGTCCCTATCGTTTGATGTTTGTGGAACAAGAGATTGTTTATGATTAACTAGATGTTCACCTTATTGAAAAGAGAAAAGATTAAAAAAGAAATGATTCCCCTCCCCATCATTCAATGAATGACAGCATTTTATTTTGTTTTTTAAGGCAACTGGATCACAAACTTGGATGTGTTGGAGAAACAGCCAACCTTGGAGCTGATTCTGGGGCTCTGAATCTAACTGCTATTCTCGCAATGCTATTGCTGATGCTTCTTTGTTAATACTACTTTGGTTTCTTTATTCTTTGGGGATGAATGTGCAAAACTCTTCCAATGTTGTTATCCTTTTCCCATGACAATAGCACAATCTGGCTCTATTCCTTTACAACTTCTAATTGACAAATAGAATTACTCATCATCTTTATCCTTAAAATTGATCACCTGTAAAACAAAATACATATGAGGCGTGTAGTCCAGTAGTATAAGACTATAAGCAATGAGGAGAAACTGTATGGGTGTGCACTGTGCAGTCAGCCAGTTACCCTTGTTATTTGGTTCAATTATGACCCCAACACATGATTATGGATTTATGGGTTAATTTCAATTAAGAAAAAAAATAACGGCCGAATTATTTTGCCTACCCATGTTTGATTTAGACCAGTTAAGTCTTGACACGTGATCTTTTTGATGTTTAGAAGTTGCTGCCCAAACCTACTCAAAAAGCCATTTGTTAAGTCCACATTTGTAATTGGCAATACCGTACCTAAAACTTGCCCATTAGTTGTAAGTCTTTTGAGTATAGTATTTATGTTCAAAATCATGTATGAAGACATGAAGACTACAAGATCCAAAATGTTTAAGACAAAGTTGAATTTTGTAAAGCTCGATTGCTACCTCGATTGCAGTCCGATTGGTTGAAATTATAGTAAGTTCGACACTAGGGTAGACACCTGCTCAATCAGTCGAACTTGCGGGACTCTGCAGAAAATCAAACAGCACAAAATCCTCATAGGTTTCTGTGACCTAATGATTGGGGGTATAAAATACCCATTATGAAATCAGTCATAAGTGCAAAAAAGGAGTGACCTTTTTGTTCCATTTTCACTCTTTCCATAGCTTCAAGCTTAAAGAAATAGTAAGAGAGATTGAGTGAATTTTTGTTGAGGAATAAGAGTGCTAGCTGCATCGTTATACGCCTTAGGATCTTTTGGTCAAGCTCAACATCTCTGCATCAACCACACAACCCAACCATTGTTGATTTGTTGAAGTTGCTACCCAAGTCTACACAAGCCAATGATGTAGCGTGAGTCATGGTGAGGTATCCTTGCATTCAAGGAGGTTCACTTGAAGGAGAAGTCCAATGGGTTGGTTAGAGCATTGTGGGGTCACGAGTAGTAGGTCTTTACTTCGAGATCAATATATTTCTTGTATTGTAAAACCTTCGATTCCTTTCATAGTGAAATCCTTGATGTTTGGTGGTTAACATTAAAAACACCTGTAGAGTTTTTACCCCAATTGAGGGTCTATTCATAACCTTATCGCTTATTTTATTTACATTTTCTTTGCCATTTATTAGGATATTGGCTATGAAGATGTTTAACATGCCTTATTAGCTTCATAATATGCATGCATATGTTTAGCCAATGTTTTGATCAACATGCATGTGTTAATTTAGCTAACCTTCTTTCTTTTAATTGTGATCTAAATACTTGAGTTTAAATATTTACGTTTGTGTATTTGCAAATTCACGTGTTTTAAACTATCACTACACAATGAAAGATTTAACTATGTAGAAGGAAATAGTCCAAATTATTAGTAGAACCTTTCAATCTTCCCTATTTTTTCCCTCTTTCTCATACTATTGTTTCTAACTAAAATGTTTATGCATGTAAAAAAAAAAAAATGTTTATGATGTAACAACTAGTTTGAAACTAATCAAGATTTTCTTTATTTTTATTTTTTTTTGAATTCTTTTTAATAATTCAATAGTTGAGGGAGGATTATTTTGAATCATGGAGATATCAAGAAGTGTTAGTTTTTTTTTTTTTTTTTTATGAGAATCAAGAAGTGTTAGTTGAACTATAAGACTATTGATTATTTGTTGATAATTTGATGGAGTTATGAGAAAACAAAGGGAGAAAATCCAAAGAGAAAATCTTTGTCAATATTTTGAAATTGGAAGTTTTGCAAACAGTTGCAACACTTTGATTGTTAGCACATTAAATAAAATAAACAAAACAAACAAAAAAACAAACAAAGAACCAAAATTAGAAGAAAGATGCCGAATGGTACAGACTCAGCATCATTAGCTGGCAAAAGAATTTAATAAGGCTCACATTAATTGTTGCTATTTGGCCCAAAAAAGAAAATTGATTTTAATTGGACCCTATCATCTTCTATTTTTAATGTATGAAGTATAAACTACTCTAACATGATAACTTTATAAATTTCTGATCCTATATCTTCCAAAAAATGAAAAGTATATCAATTTCTACAACATTGTACTCACTTCTTTTTTCTTTTTCTTTTTTTGATTGTGGTAAGAGTCTGGGCAGTTAGAAAAAAATATTTCAATTAAATAATTAGCATTCCTCAATCAAGGTGTAATTAAACCTTATCTGGTTAAGACACCGTACTCAAGTCATTTATTTATCAAAAAGTAAAATAATTCAATAAAATAATTAAGATTCCTCAGTCAAGTTGTTTATATTATTAACCACGACCTCTTAATAGGTCATATAGATGAGACCTGCGGGTCTTTTATTTATTTATTTATTTATTATTTATAACTTATAAGGTTATAAAAGGACGAAACTAGGAAATAATTTTGAGGTGCATTGGAAATATTAAACAATCTTAATAGTGTGAGATAATTTTTTTTTTTAATTAAAAAAAAGTACATTAGCCCAATATGCATATTCTAATTAAAAAAAAGAGACATCAACATATGTGGATTCGACTCTTTTGAGTCTTAAAAGAAGGTTGTTCCCAAAAGAAGGTTGCTCATGAGAATGGGAACATGATGGAGAATGGGTCTCATATAATGTTGCTCGTTAGAATGTGAACATGATGGGGAATGAGCCTCATTCATTCATTGATCTTTCCTAACTTCTTGGAATCACAGACAAGAATGTTAGGCTGCAATATCGACAAAAGTCACAAAAGCATATCATGATATCCATAAATAAAATTTGTAACTAAACCCCACTTAGCCAACTCATGTGCCCCACACCACATTATTATTATTATTTTTGGCTTATATCCCGCGCCTGATACCACATTCACATGGTCACTGTCACATGTTATCAAAAGTAACAATTAAAAAAATTAACACAACACAAACTCCCTTTGCAAAAAAAACAAAACAAACCACTTACATATTTGTTTATCACTATAGTTCACACACTACAACCACACAGATGACAGTCATCATCCATCAATGACTAACGGACTCAGCTAGAGAGAGAGAGAGATATACCAGTGGAATGGACTAGTCAGTGGCGAATGACGAGCGGGGAGCGACCACGGGTCACGGTGAGCCAGTGGCTTATATATATATATTTCCACACTATATCTTGTTATTTCCATACCATTATTTCCACACCATATCTTGTTATTTCCACATCAATGGTGCGGAAATAACAAAAATTAGTGTGAAAATATAATTTATCTATATATATATATATATATTTTTTTTTTTTCTTTTGGTGAAAACGGTTAGATTTGTGAGTTGGGATTCAGATTTGTTTAGCAATTTGGGGGTCTACATTAGGATTGGTGGGTTTGGAATTGGAATTCCGAATGGGTTTGGGTTTGGGATTGGGATTGTACTGAGTTAAAATTTTGAATGGGCTTGGGATTAAAACTTTCACTACACCAAAATACATTTATTACATCAGTTGCTATTGCAACAAAAATAATTTTAGTGGTATTAGACATCATATTGCATCAACAAGCTAAAAGTCGTTGCAATAGTAACTTAAAATTGGTAAGTTATTGCAACAAAAAATACTCGTTGCAATAACTTATAATAAGTCATTGCATTAGAGGGCTACTACGATATTGCATCAAGAAAAGTTGTTGCAGTAACCTAACCATGATATTGCATCAATAAAAGTTGTTGCAATAAGGTAACCATCTTATTGCTTCTAGGAAAGTTGTTGTAATAGCAAAATGCTATTTTTCTAATTATGATATTACATCTAGAAAGTTGTTGCAATAATCTAAACACATTATTGCATCTGGAAAGCTTGTTGCGATAGCAAAATCTATGAATCCTGCGTAGGTTTTCAACCTTACCGTGATTTTTCTAATTTTATTTTCCCAATTCGCTCCATCTCTTTCCCTTTCTCCCTTTTAACCTCCTCAATCTCTCTCCAAAACACTCTCCTATCTCCCCACTCCTACCTCTCCATAGTTCCAAAAGCTTCGTCGATGGCCATGGAAATTTTTGAAAATGGCTTGGGCTTTTCCAGATCTAGTAAGAAGTGTACCTAATTTCTCCCTCTATTTTTCACTAATCTCTTCCACTCTCTCTATTTGATATTCTTACTGCAACAATTTCAGCCTATTAATTTTTTATTTTACTTAGGGCTATATACTCCAACTACAATATCCTCGCCATCATCGGCAGCTGTCACTACCCTTTTTCCCCAGATCTTGACTCCACTTTTCATCGATTCACCTCCGTCTGCAAGGCTTAAGCCTCCACTCTACAAAACACAAGCTTTTCCACAAAATATCAAAACACCTGCTACTTAGTGCTTACTGCCAAAAAACAAAAAAACAAATCGCCAATCCAAAAATCCCTAATCCCTAATCCTACACAAGTTTGATCTGCCGCCAAAAAGTCACCACTCAAGCACTCACGAAAACTACAAAGACAGAATCACGAACCACGATCCACCAGAGGTTCGAAATGTTGGGCTAGGATGGTCTAGGATCCTCCCATAAGGGGATTCGGTTTTTAGATCTAAGAGATGAGTTTAAAGTTGGGCTGGGATGCCTAAATAGTGAAGAAGATAAATTGGATTTTAATTGTGTGTGGTTGAGTTTAAAGTTTTATTTGTAAAATGCTTACATGACATTTCAAGATTGGAGTTAGTTTTACATGCATCCTTATTGAATTCAATCTCTCTAAGATCTAAACCTCACAAAAAGGAATAGATGCCACTAGACTATATAAAGATTGTAGTTTTAGATACAGTAATGCTGATGTATCATATGAGCCTTAAGTTGAAGAAAGCATATGAAGCTCAACATCTGATATATAAAAGTATCAAGGTCATAATTTGATTGTTTTCATTAATAGATAAAAGGATCACCATCTGATACAGTAAAAGAACTTTATGAAATCTACTAATGTGAGATTGGTCATGATTAATGTAGCAGGTGGAGAACATAGTTTTAAAAGTCTATAGCAAGTTGAAACTCATTGGCAGAATTCATATTAGTAAGTTCACTCCCAACTACCAATTGGTTTTGTCCATAGCTGCCAACAATGTGAAAGCGTTTCTCACATTGCCACTATTCCACACACTTTCTCAATAAAAAATAAAAAACTTTCATGAGAAGAAAAAAGGAGAGGGGTCCATTTTTTGCCTCCCACTAGAAAACAAAACCTCCGGAGATGCCTAACAGCCTAAACATTATGAGACCAACCAAAAGCAAACCATAACAATTCTACTTTAAACAGATAAAATTGAGAAATCCCACCTAGAACTCAATTCAACATTCTCTCTAGTAATCGGGTAGGAGCTTAAACTACCAATTATCATCTTCACTTGTTTCCTTATAAGACCAACATGTTGCTCCTTGGTTTTAACATACCCCTGATGCAGAATTGCATTTCTTTGTGCCCAAATATGGTATATGGCAACACTAAACCCCAGTCTACATCAATCCCTTTTAAAGATCACATGATCTTGCAATTCACTTCTGCCCAAATAATGATGGTAGGCCATATTGAAAGAGTCTCACATTGACCAAGTTTACTTGGTTGTGTAGTTTATAACCCATGAGCATTACTCATCTCTTAAGACATGTTTTGAAATTGAGTTAGATTCATTGGACTTAACATGGTATCAGACCGAGCCACTCTTTTTCCCCATGTTAGATGCATCATAGGGTGCCTGTGCCATAGGAAGATTTTATGAAAGGTCTTGCTGAATTTCTGATCTTTAGGATTTTCCTCCATCCCCACCCTTCATCATCTTTAGCAATAGATGTGAGCATACACAGAAACTCCATTAAGTGAAGTTTGTAACGTAAGATATGTCATGCACTTTTGCAAGATTAGCTTAGACATGTACTTCTTTATGTGGGGAATAATTATCATACATTTATGATCAGGTTGAAGTTTCTGCTTTGTCTACTTAAGAAGAAGAAAAAGAAGTGAAATTTAAAGAGCAGGTACTCATGTTTCTGATGCTTTTTTTTTTTTTTTCCTTCCTTTTTCTGGTTCTGAGCAGGTAAACCCATTGTAGTAACTATTTTTTCCTGATAAATTGTTTGTAAAGCACATACGAAGAAATTGCTTGCAAAATTTCTTATAATCACCTGATTTAAAGATTATGAGTAATACTATGGTGATGGATTTTTCTTATCTTGCATCTTTTGCCTTATTGTATCATTAATCCTTGCATTCAAAATTATTTTTTATTTAATAGGCACCTAATTTGCATATTTGTAGATCTGCCTTATCTATAAGAAAATAGTTTACCTCCAAACTTAGAGAAATGTTCCTCCAACCCATTACATGGCAGTTAAATAAACCATCCACAAGTCATGTGACTTGTTTAAATAATATAGTTGGATGGTCTATTTATGATTTTTGTTCTTTGATTTTTCTAGCTCTAATGCAACTACTAACAAATTCAGAACAAGTGGTACTATCAGGCAACACATTGTAATTCTTGAAATCTTGACAAACCAGTAAAATCATTGGCCACTGCAAGCTAATTTAACGTTGATTTCTCTTGTGCCTTCCTTTCATTTTTTGGTAATACTCGTAGGCCAAATCCTCTAACCCAACCAGGCTTTGTTGGGGATCCAAAAAAGTATGATTTCATCTCTATGGTAGCAAAACTTAGTCGAATTGATTCAAATCTTAGTCATCCACCTTAAGCAATTTTTCTTTGATTGAATTAACAAATTTGCAAAATAATTAACACTCCGCTCCTTCTTTTTTTTTTTTTTTTTTGTCTGTTAAATAATTTGCAAAACAATTTATAATCTATTTTTTTTCATCTCCACTCTGCTCAATCAAGTCAATTTCGTCCGTAAATCTTCTTTACATTTAAATTTTACCAAACCTAGTTAATGAAGAAAATGGAGCACAAGTTAAAAGGTTATTATAGAATGTGTAAAAAATTCAAAATCAAATCAATTTGAACTATTAATCTAGTTAAAATATAAAGGGATAGGAGACCAAATAATGAAATTGACTTGATTGTGGAAGTTGAGAGACTACATTGACACAATTAATAGTTGAAGGATCAAATTGATCTTTATCTAATATAATTAGAGGTTGAAATTAGTAATTTGACCTTAATAATATTTAGGATATAACTGTTGATAGGTGGTATTCATTGCAAACTCTATTAACTAGAGTCCAACCTAAATCTTTATATTCTTGACTTTATCCACATATCCATATAATATATAGGAAACGATTGTCAAAACTCTTTCTTATATTATTAGCCAAGGTTTTGAAAATTCACATTTTCTCAAATCATCATTTTAATATATATTTTTTAATTTTGATTTTTGTTACATTAAATAATTAAAACTCTTTATTTATTAGAATAAATTAAGTAATATTTAACAAATTTTGATTAAATTAAGTTTAATCTTTTCTTATGTTACTATGTGTCCCTTGATTAATGCACATTGTCAAATGAAAACATTCGATTCATGATATATAAACTAGGTTGAATTTACAAAAATACCACACAAATTTGGGTCAGTTGCAAACAGATATCTCAAGTTTCAAATTTGTGTTATTGACGCTTGAGGTATTAAAATTAATAAAATTGACTCCTCTATTAAAATTCTGTCAACTTGAGTGACAAAACTTTTATAATAAAAATTAATAAAAGTTTTTTACCTCTCTCTCTCTCTCTCTCTCTCTCTCTCTCTATCTCTCTATATCTCTCTCTCTCTCTCTCTCTCTCTCTCTCTCTCTCTCTCTCTCTCTCTCTCTCTCTCTCTCTCTCTCTCTCTCTCTCATCGCACCACCATTGACTGACCAAGACCCATTAACTGATGTCACCACTGATTGGCCAAGACGCACCAAATAACCACACTCCAAACCCATAAACCAATTCAAGTTGACGGAATTTTAATTAATAGAAGGGTCAGTTTTACTAATTATGAAATTTAAACTTAAGGAGTTTATTTGCAATTGACCCAAATCTCATGGGGTGCTTTTGTAAATTGACCTATAAACTATAAAGGCAGCCGTAAAGGATGTTAATGCAAATTCTGAAGCCTATCTAACATTAAGTCATTAACCCAACCCCAATAATGCAGATTCCGAACTTTAATTAACATTTTACTTATATATGTCACGTTTATTTCGTTCTCTGATTTTTTGTTTCCCTGTGGTATAATAGCAGTGAGTAAGAGACTCTCACGGATCAAGATTGCCCTCTCCAAAACTACTTAAATCGGAACCAACATGAGCACAACTAGTAGGCATGACTACAATTCCCCAGATGTGTGGGTCCGTGCTATCAATAAAATCTTCAATAACAATACTCCTTTTCGTATTGGTGCCTTCATAGTGCCAGACTCTTTAAGGGATTCCAAGCTAGAAGCTTACTTTCCACAGGTAGTAGGATTAGGACCATTGCATCATAGCCGATTAAAGGTTCAATTAATGCACATGCACATTTACAAGCTTGGTGTAGTAAGAAAAATTCATCACAAATTTGGACAAAACTCATTCGGAGAATTCGTTCGGGAACTCAGGAGGGTAGTTCCATCTGTACGTGAGTGTTACCCGAGGCACTTGGATGCTCATGACTTCCACATATCATATATAATGGCTATTGATGGTTTGTTTCTGCTTGTGTTGCTACTTCATGACTATGGCATCCGCAATGAATCCAACGATGGGATACTTCAAAATATTGATACATCAGATATTTTGGGTGGCTTAGTTAAAAATGAGGGAACGAGAGAAGGGATACTCAGAGATACGATGATGCTTGAGAACCAAATTCCAATGCTTGTGTTGGATTATATCTCACGGACTAAATTAACATATGCGATTGTCGGTGGATCCATTGAGAACCTACTTCCTCAAATGTTGTTGGGTTATTGTAAAGCACTCTCTCCACTCGATGTGCTAGAGGACTACCCAGCTTCCATAGCTTTAAAGCATGCTCATTTGTTGGAATTTTTGTACCACTTGATTATGCTCACAGAGCCGCCCAAGCCGCCCCAAGAAGACTTTGACGCAGAACAAGAATATGGCGGACGACCAGGAGGTCCGCCTGAAGAAGAATATGACGGAGGAGTTTCAGTTAATGTAATGATGGCTCTCCCAGATTTATTATCCTTAGCTGAGCTATTAAAAGGTCTAGTTGAGCTACCATGGTCAAAATTATTTAATCCCTCCGATAAAGCTCCGGTTGAAAAGGAAATCTTGATTCCTACAGCATCAAAGCTTTGTAGTGTTGGGGTGCAATTCGTGCGCACAAACCACGTCACAGCCACTGAGTTTGAAGTGGAAGGCGACCCAGTCTCATTTAAGCTCCCTTTTATCAAACTAAATGCTAACACAGAGGTTATAATTAGAAACCTGGTGGCATATGAACAAATTTCCAAGTTAGAGTCTGAGTGTCTGGTTCTTACACGGTTTTTTGAAATGATGAATGGGATTATAGAGACCGAAGAGGATGTGAAGGTACTGAAGTATCATGGAATTCTTCGAATTGAATCCATGAAGGATGACGAGGTGGTGAAAATCTTTAGTGGGATGAGCAAGTCCGTACGGTTAGCAAATCCACCTAATATAGACAAGGCCATTGAAGAAGCTAACAAATACTACAATGGTCAACTAGACGTCATGATTCGCAAATTCATCAAGAAGTGTTTGAGTCCTTTGTGGAGCATTATTCGAAAAATTTGGGTTGTATTTCTGCTCATCATAATGGCTATCCAGTTATATTGCTCAGTCTATGGCTGCAAGAAGAGCAATTAATACAATGTGGTCATGGCTTGTGAGCCTCTTTCTTTATGTTTTATTCTTATCAGTAGCATTATAATAAAGCTTTTGTTGTCTTTTAATGTTCTTGGTTTGAAAGTTGTAATGATACAACCCAATAAATGATGGATTGGCTTTCATTGCTTGGTTTGAAAATTTGTTATGGTGTAAAAGATATGAGCAAAATATATATCATCAAGTCATCATCTTTAAGAAGATCAAAATCTTTTCTTTTGAGAAACTTCTAACCCACACTTAACCCTAACACAATTCTATTGATACAATCCTAATTTGATATGTTTTGCTATTATAATTTGTTGACACATCTATGAATCCTAACATGTTCTTACAAGATCTGTCAAATGTGAAGTAGTCTTACTATGTGAAATGTAAAGTAGTTCTGCAAAATTTACTTATTGTAGTTAACATCTAGACAATTGATAGTGTCCACGCAATTTTTTAATTGAACTTGTGACTTTTCTTTGTACATATTTATGAAATGATCAAAATTTGGATGTTTTTCTTTGTTCTTTTGGCCATGAAAGTGTAAATGCTAATGGATGGCAGTGTTTATATTCAAGTTAAAGAATATACATAGCATTGTAATTGTATTAAAGGATAATGTGATTTTCTCACAAGAAACAAATCATTAGGTAGGGGTGTTCACAGACTCATGCGGCCAGCTTTTGGAGGCCATTTTGCACCGCACCATACTAACCATGTCTGTACTAGAACTGTCTCACATATAGGTCCAATCCAACACACAAGACCCACATTTATGTAAGAGGAAAATGTAGTATACCAAGTATACATAATAATGTCTCTATTTTATGGGCAAATTAATAAAGAAATTAGGGAAAATTAAATTTTAACCATATAATTTAAGGTTTGTAACAAATCAATAGTTTCAAAAGTGATAAATTAAATCTTATAGTTTTAATAGTAGCAAATTAAATCCCGAGGTTTCAAAAAATAATCAATTAAATCATATAGTTTCAAATTAACAAATTAAACCCTGAGTTTTTAATTTTTTAAGGAAGTAATAAATTAAACCTAAACCCTTTTGAGTGGAACAACATTGTGGTTAAATTTATTTCTTTTTAAAATCTCAAGGTTTAATTTATTTCTTTTTAAAACCTCAAAGTTTAATTTATTATTTTTGAAATTTCAAAGTTTAATTTATAATACCCCTAAGGGTTTAAAATGTACTTTTCCCTAACATTTATAATTTAGGGATGATTTGGAGATTTTTTTTTTTTTCTCTTATGGGCTAATTTTTAGGCTCTTCCACACAAGAGAGAGAGAGAGAGAGAGAGAGAGAGAGAGAGAGAGAGAGAGAGAGAGAGAGAGAGAGAGAGAGAGAGAGAGAGAGAGAGAGATAAATACAAAAAGAAAGAAAAAAAAATCATTTTTAAGACAACCGTTTCAAATACCGGTGTTAATTAAAAGTGATTTCTAGAGAGCGGAATGTCATTTTCCAAACTGGGAGGAGGTCATTATCATTTAATTAAATCTCAAAGGAGATTGTTGTGATTCACCCTCCCCCTTTTTTTTTTTTTTTACATGCCTAACCATTGTTTTGTCTTGTAGTAAGTTGGGCCTTGTGCCCTTGTTTAGTTGAATACTAAATGAACCAAAATGTAGTATTTTGCCCATTAAAGTTTGGCCATCAATAAATATGTGTGGATTTCATAATCTTATTGCCCAAACAACTCAATTGACTTGAAGTTGGACAACTTTTCCTCTAAAACTCATTTGATGTAAATATGGACCTTTATTGAGGGTCTCATCTCAAATTCCTATTTTGAAAAACTTTATTTTTTTGGGGCCAGGAGCCTTGATCCATTGAGTTAAAAATATGGTCCTTGACCAAATCCGCGATGCAAGAGAAGCACGGGTCATGAACCCAATTCATGGAATAGAAAATGGAGGGTCATGAACTTATTCCGTGAAGTGACGAAACGTGCGTTGTGTAACCAA
Organism: Fagus crenata; assembly: GCA_014362285.1. Taxonomy (NCBI): domain Eukaryota; kingdom Viridiplantae; phylum Streptophyta; class Magnoliopsida; order Fagales; family Fagaceae; genus Fagus; species Fagus crenata. The sequence continues at coordinate 27,235 of BKZX01027504.1, forward strand.
TTTGTGACATAGCAAGATATGGGTAATTTTATAGTACCCTTGTAGGTACGGTACTTCTAATAGATAAAATCTCATATTGATTGTACCAATGTCATATATGATGGTAATTACTTCACATATGATGGTACCTACCATCATATTGCTTGATACCCTAATTTTTTATTTATTTAAATTTAATATATATAAAAAATTAGATAGTAGCAATATTATATATGATAGTACCTATATTACATTTGATGGTACCAATTGAGTGGGTAACATATCCACAAGAAAAGTGTGGGTATTATACAATGACCCAACAAGATATAGGTTGTGAGCTAAATTTATTAAGTGTGTGAGAAACAAGGTCAAAAACCCCATGACACATAGATGGAGTTCTTGACTTGAGTTTAGGATATGTTTTAGCCCAATTTATTGTTTTGCAGTGACATGGCCTCCAAGTGAACATTAGGGACCTAATAACGAGAACTAATAAAGAGTCGTCAATGTTTACTCGCATTTTCTCGCTAACCAAACGGTGGATTAATGAGAGTATGTGGAAAATAATTAAATTTAGGTAAAAAGTCAAACACACACTCTGAACGTTGGCCTTAAATCAAACACACCCCTTATGCTTTCAAAAATGTTTTCGATTCCTACTTCCATCCACATTCTATTATTTTGGCTAACAGAATTCACGTGACCCATTAAAAAAAAGCATTGTTCACGAAAAAAATACTGTTCACTCACGTGGCCCATTGAGTGAACAGTATTTTTTTTAGTGAGTAATGTGAGTTCTGTTAGCCAAACTAATAGAATGTGGATGGAATGAATAATTAGAACATTTTTGAAAGTTTAAGGACTTAATTTTTCAAATTGAAAGTACAAGTGATGTGTTTGATTTAAGGCCAAATTTAGGGGGTGTGTTTGATTTTTTCCCTTAAATTTACAAGGATAGTGATGAATTAATTTTTATGTACTATTTTTTTAATATTTTATTTTACTTATTTATGATAAGAAATTAGGCTGGATTTCATGTTGGTTTGGGCTATAGGGTGAGAATATAATGTCACATGTTGAGCCCAAATTAGTTCAAACCTATAGGCCATAAGCCTGTAACGTTTATCTAACATTCTTATAGGCTTCCAAAAGAAAAATTCTTCTAGGAAATAAATGATTAAGAAAGAAAGTCAAGAATTTAAAAAAAAAAAAAAAAAAAAAGAAAGAAAGTCAAGAGTTTTGTAGTTTAGTGGTATTATCTAGTTCTCTCATAAAAGAGTGTTTGAATTCAAGTCCTGTAACAAAAAAAAAAAAAAATGAAACAGAACAAAACAAAATTAGAGCATCACGTCATTACCTGCTTGTTTACCTAAAAGAAAAATTTCTTACCATCCTATTTGGTATAGGAATTTTCTTTACTTGTACTCGTTTGCCTAAAAGAAAAATTCCTTACCCATCTTATTTTCTATAGGAATTTTCTTTAAAGTTTGGGTCCTCAATAAATATGTGTGGATTTCGTAATCTTACTGTCCAAATAATCCAATTGACCTAAAGTTGGGCATTTTTCCTCTAAAAAAACTCATTTGATGTATATAAGGGAAATGATGCGTGTCATGAGCCTTGATCCATTAAGGAAAAAATATGGTTCTTTTGCCAAATCCGTGATGCAGGAGAAGCATGAGCCGTAAGCCCATTCCATGTTGTAGATATAAAACGGGCCATGAACCCAATCCATGGAATAGAAAAATGTGGGTCATGAGCCCATTCCGTGAAGTGAAGAAATGTGGATTGTGAACCCAATATGTGATGTAGAAAGATATAGGTTGTGAGCCAAAATCCATTAGGCATGAGGAAAATGGGCAAAAAACCCGATGACATGTAGATGGAGTTCTTGACTTGGGCTTAGGATATATTTTAGCCCAATTTCTTGTTTTGCGGTGACATGGCCTCCACGTGAGCATTAGGGAACTAATAACGAGAGCTAATAAAGAGTCGACAATGTTTTCTCTCATTTTCTCAGTAATCAAACAGAAAATTAATGAGAGTTTGCGGAAATAATTAAATTTACAAGGGTACTGATGAATTAATTTTTTATGTACTATTTTTTTAATATTTTATTTTATTTTATTTAGATATGATCTAGTAATTGCACTGAATTTCATGTCGGTTTGGGCTATGGGGTGAGAATATAATGTCACATGTTGGTGGTATTATTCTAGGGAATAAATGATTAAGAAAAAAAAGTTAAAATTCTTGTGATTCAGTGGTATTATCTAGTTCTCCCATAAAGAAGAGTCTGAGTTCAAATCCCGTAACAAAAAAAATATTAAAAAGGGAAAAACAAAAAGAAATTGAAAGCATCACGTAATAACTTGTTTGTCTCCCTAAAAGAAAAATTCCTTATCATCTTATTTGGTATAGGAATTTTCTTTACTTGTCCTTGTTTACATAAAAGAAAAATTCATTACCCATCTTATTTAGTATAGGAATTTTCTTTACATCTTTGGTTTCTATAAATTTGGAGCAAATGATAAAGAAATTTCATTTCATCATTTCCTATCATTGTAGGGCTCTTTCTTCTTCATTCCTTTTCTTTCTTTTTTTTTTAAATAAAAAAAACCATTCAGTCACCTAAAGCCATATCTATGATAGTGTATAAAGCAAAACTTTAGCCTCAC
>BKZX01027504.1:42304-59642 GCA_014362285.1 Fagus crenata
TGGTTTCATTCAAATATAGATATGTTATTCAATCTGTTGGTTAGCTTAAGCTAAAGAGTGACCAAGATTGTTGGTCCAATATTAATTATGCAATTATTTTGTTTGAGAGCAAAATATATAACAATCTTCAAGCAAGAAAGGGAAAAAAAAAAAAAAATCCATTTGCAACATATAGGAACTAGGCCAAAGCCTAGAGCACAAAAAATGTGGAGAAAAAAAATTTTCTATATTGCACCAAAATTATTGAGGCTTATATATATATATATATATATATTAAAAAAATAAAAAATAAAATAAAAAAAAGAAGAAGAAGCTTTGTATCAAAGCTAACGAATTAACATAAAAATGAATAAATAACAGTCTTCTAATCCGAAACTAAACATTGTACAGAAAATGACTTAACCATCGAGTCTTCAAAGAATGTATTGTTTCATCCAATACCAAATAGAGTATTATAGTTTATTGTAAAATTTTAAACAGTTATGAATAAGCAGGCGTAGGATTTTTTTTAGTAAACTTTTGTTATAATGTTAGTTATTTTAACTAAAAAACTAATTTGATAATCCCAATGTGATAACTCTTATTAGGTAAAATATACATCTTCCCCTTTTACATGATGGTGTAGATGGACTTAATAATTTTTTCAAAGATTGGCACACACTGTTCCTAGTATTTTCTTACTATTGAAAGATTAAAAAAGTGTTACACACCCATTCTAGTGTAAAATTATTGTGAAATAATTGTTTACACCAACAAAAAAAGAAAAACACTAGTTTCCCAAATATATGATTTGTTTTTTTCCTTAACATAAAGTGAGTTGTTATCTACTCATAAAAAATAAAATAAAAAACAGTGAGTTGTTATCTAGATCAAGTCATTTTTATTTATCTTTTTTTTTTTTTTTTGGTAAAAAATATTTGTTGTTATTAAGTTATGTTTGTGTAAAAAAGATTGTTCATGATTGATTTAAGCACAAGTGATATGAATATGACCCACAAGGCAGCAGGTTGAAAATATATATATATATATATATTTTTTTTTTTTTTTTCTTTTGTTTTTTGTGTAGAAACTGGTCGAAAATCTTTGAAATTGAATATCATAGCAATGGTACATGTAGCGTAAGGTATTGAATTTTGGGTCTAATTAACTGGTGTTCTTATGACGAGAAATTATTCAGTCCACCAGGTGAACCACGTCATCTATCCACCATTATGTTAATTTAATGATTTATCAATATTCACACAACCATGATGGAGAGAGAAAAAGAGGGTATTCTGGTCTTTTTCCTTATTTGTTGGTTGTGTGAATATTGATGAATCATTAAATTAACATACGTGGCGTTTAATTATTGAAATGGTGGATAGATGACGTGGTTCACCTGGTGGACTGAACAATAGTTAAAAAAATAATTTAATGCTTCTACTAACATAAAAGTAGTGAAATCTTAATATAAAAATAGTTTTTAAAATTATTTTAATATTTTTGTTTATTATTTTAATATAAAAAATTCGTTATTTTTAATAAAATATAAATATTGGTTTCTTAACCATAACGTTAACAAAATGGTTGAAAATTTCTTCTTCTTTCTTATTTCCGAAATACCAGCTTAGCACCTAGATTTGGTATTTCAGTCCAATAAAGAGATAACATTTATATTAATAAAGCCAAATTAACTTATTGCTACAACCTATACCAAAATAACAATTTAACCCCTCAAAAATTTCAAACCCTCGCTACTTTATCTCTTGTCCTCTCTGAAATAAAATCACTTTACTCTCTCACTCTCTCTCTCTCTCTCTCTCTCTCTCTCACGCTCCCGTCTGAAATAATTTTTATCCCGGCCTCATGTGTTGCTATTTCTCTCTCTCAAACCCCCGACTGCGCCGCCGTCCAAGCATATCTTTTCCAACACTGTCGCACTGCCACTCCGCCTTCCGACCCCGACTCCGGTTCTGACCACCTCAAAGCACCGCCCCATCACCGATTCTAACCTCCCCAAAAAGTCACTGCTGCGCTATCAATGTTTTTCTCCCTTTCCTTAAAACTTCAATCCCAGTTTTGTTAAAGCGCTAACATTATTTTTCTCTTTCATTTTTTTTTTCCTTTTCTTTTTGGTATTTTTTCCATCCATGTATAGATGTTATTTTTATTTTTCAAAGTATCAGTATATGCCCTCTGGTGAGTTTATTTATTTTTATATTTGAGTAATGTGTTTGGGTCTTCTACTATCATCAAAGCAATTAACTTGGTTCTTGGGTTTAAAAAAGAAAAGGAAAAAAAAAGACTACAGCATAGATTTGAGTCATAGATTGAAAAACATGTTAAAGATTTGCAATTGAAGTGGATTTATGGTCTGTCATTTACGCAAATAATTGATTTGAGTTTTGCTCGTATGGTTTTGAGTTTTGTTAATGAGTTTAGTTCTGGTTCCCCCTCACATTTTTGTACACATTTTTATTTGGCATGACTTGGGTTGGTAATTTGGCATGAGTATGACTACAAGTCTTGGGTTGGTAATTTGGTATGGTTACTGGTGACTCCAAAATGGTGGGATTTTGAAAAATGAATGAACCTAATCTGTGAGTTTCATTTTTTTTTTTTTCGAACCTAAAACGGATGTTATCTCTTTTCATATTCGATATTTATTGAATTGTATATTTTGACTGCATTTGAATCTCATGGAAAGTATGCTGGAGTTATTGCAAAATAACTTTTTAAAGAGAATGATATAATGGGTCGCCCACTTATAATGCATTGAAGAAGTTTGTAGATATTGATGAAGCCTTCTTCCTTTTGATGTCAAAACTTGAATTATAGGAGTATGTAGTTGTTCAATTTAGAATCAACAACCATAGACTCATGTGTATTCCCACAGTATCATAGATTCTTCATCATCAACATCCTAGGCTCTTCATTTCATTAGACAATTCATCGATATCCATTTGTGTCACACAATTCATCCAAAATTTTCCAGACTCTTCATCACCAATATCATCCAAAGACCCATGCTTGTTCCCACAAATTTCTTCCATTAACTCCTTGTTAGCTATGCAAAAAAAAAACCAGTCGAATAGTATTAATTATTAAATTGTAATTACTCAACCAAAAAGGTTTTTTTTGTAATTTCAGAGAGGAAAAGAGAGAATGAAAAAAGGTTTTTTGTAATTTTAGAGAGGAAAAGAGAGAGAGAAAGAGGCGGGGGTTTGAAATTTTTGAGGGGTTAAATTGTCATTTTGGTATAGGTTGTAGCAATAAGTTGACTTATCTTTATTAATACAGGTGTCATCTCTTCATTGGACTGAAATATCAAATCACGGTCTGATATTTTGGAAATAAGAGATACTTTCTTGTACAGAGGGAAAAAAGCCATGTCATGTCATCATGTTATTTCAGTCCTTAGATGGCATTCACGTGCTTGAGCTGTTCTGAGTGCAGTGTGCAGCTCTTCAAAGACATACGCCCTTGTTCTGTATTGGGCCACTGTCACAAGCTATATAACTTTGAAATAATTAAAGGCATTAAAAATGAATTCGAGAAGAGTGAATCCATGAAGCAAATGACAATCAATATCCAAGTCCAACTGTATTATTTTACAAGAAACTAAAATATGATGAAAATAAATTGTCGTACAATTTTAATTAGCATTGATTCTGTAAAATGTTCTTTACTCTCTCCTCGTAGATACAGTAGATTGAATAGCACTAGTGACCCCGACAGCACACTAAATCATGATTGAAAGGGACAATATAATTTAATTTCTCTTGTGCCTATTTGCGCTGGCCACGTACCTGTTAAAGTTGATTTTCCTCACACCTTCACGTGGATCACCAATTCTTGACACCAAAAGAAGCTCACACAATCAAAGACGTACGCCCCTGCTGATTCCTGTGCATGGATCAGAGCTCTCCTGGCTTATTGTCACAAAAAAGCTTGAAATAATCAAAGCTGATTGAAAAAGAATCCGAGAGGTGTGAAGCAAATGGCTCAAGAAACAAGCAATCCATTATGAAAAAAATAATGCTTTGAAATTACGGAAGAAAATAGTACTTTTGTTAAAACTCGTCTCAGATAAAATTTTAAAACACATCTTTTAAATAAAAGTTTTTTTTTTTTAAAAAAAAAATTAAAAAAAAAAAAAAAAAAAAAAAAAAAACCTTTTCTTATATAGTTTCCAAAGAGTATTATTTTACAAAATAATATTAAATAATATATTATTAAAAAAAAAAAATCCATAGTATTGACACACACTGTTCTTTAATATCTTCTATGATTGAAAGATTAAAGGTGTCACATCCAATCTAATGTAAAGGATTGTTTAGTGATTTCTAAAATATATGAATGCCTTTTTCTTTTTTCTTATCATAAAGTGTTAGAGGTGGTTATCTATATTCAGTCTTTTTTTCTTTTTTTTACCATCTCAAATATTTGTCATTATATTTTTTGGTATAAAAATATTTACCATTATTGTTTGATGTCTGTGGAGCAAAACATTGTACATGATTAATTAGAGATTTAAAGAATTCTCAATAGCTTATTAAAATTCTGATTTTGGAAGACAATCACACGTCGAGTTCTGATGCAATACATTTATGCACCAGACAATAGATCTAAACAGTCGAAATTGATTTTTTTTTTTTTTTTTTCTTTCAAATTTTCATCTCAATTGTCCAAACATATATATTAAAATATTACTTTTTGGTTGGAGAGTCGAGATCTATTACCTGATGCAACCCAAACTCGATCCGACAATCACCTGCATATATGGCCCTCAAGGCAGCATGGGAATATCTGGTAAGAAAAAATAAAATTATAGCAAACCATACTTATGGTTGTGGGTGGGTGTGGCCTAGAAGTGGAGGGCACATATGGCCCTGACAGCCTAGGACGCACCGGTACGGCAATTTTGGCCGAGTACCAGCACCGGGTACGTCAGGGGTACAGGTACACGTACCATACGGGTACAAAGGTACCCAACGCGTACCAAAGGGCAAAATTGAAATTTCAAAAATACAGGTAGGTATGGGTACGTGAGGGGTACGTATGGGTACGTGAAGGGTACGTATTTTGGGTAAAACAGTATAAAAACCCACAAAAAAATCACTATTTAACCTATTTTTCTTTCAATCCCTTATCTCACCCACCGATCCGTCGCCGGAGCTACAGAACCAGCAACCAAAAAAGCAAAAAACCCACAGAAGAAAGTAGAAAACTAGAAACTCAGAGTCTTGATTCACCACTCACCAGTCACCACCCACCAGTGCAGCACCACCGGTGCTCCTCGCTTCACGGCTTTCTCTCGGCGTCGCATCACAGCAACCCGTAGGTTTGCTGTTCTTCTTTTTCCTCTCTTTCTTCTTCTGCTGCTTTTTACTAAAGTCTAAACTCAGAGTCTTGCTTTGAAGAAAGCCGTGAGTCAACCATACTTTTTTGCTTTTTTGTTCTCCTGCTTCTGTCGCATCGCACCACACGTCTATACCAGACTAGCCAGCCATACTTTTCTTCTAGATACTTAGACTAGTAGACTAAGACCAAACGTCCATAACTTGATTACTTGGACAGTTGGATCTTTTTGTTTTGTGTGTTATTTTGTCATTTTCTTTTGCTTTACACATTACCATGGTTGCTTGCTGTAATATAGTAAAATTGTAACGTAATATTGGCTGCTGACTTCAGAGACTTGTTGACAAATTGACATGGGTCTTGTGCAATTGGTTTTTTCTTCATTACTGTTGGTTGTTGTGTGGTCTTGTAAACTTACCTCTCTTCTTCTTCTTTTTTTTTTTTTTTGTCTGTATACATGCTGGCTGCCGTGGTCCCATGATAGACTTTGTTTTTATTTTTTTAACTTGGTTTTGGTTTTGTTTGTTATACAATTAATTAATTTTTTAATTTGAAATATTGTTATACAATTATATATATAGGCTCTTAATTTAGATGTGTTTTCAAGCTTTTTATTGTTGTTACTTAATTTTGCAATCTAAAATAAACATAAATTATGTCAAAAAATATTTAAAATATACCTAAAAATAAATATTAATTAATTAATCGACGTACCCGTCACGTGTCATACCCTAGTTTTTTTAAGAAATAGTATACCCTCGTACCCGTACCTGTGTCGTACCCGATACCATACCAGTACTAGTGCATCATAGCTGACAACACATGGATTCACTATTCTACAGGGAAAACTAGTACAGACTCTCTTGCAAGTTCCCACTGAGACATTTCTTTGATTTTTTTTTATGCTGAGGCATTTCTTTGATAGTGATGAGTGACTTTTCCTTTTCATTGATAAATAGTTATCATTTCTTAATAAATCCCTTTTGGTTCAGAACCTTTACCTAGTACTTGGGGCTTAATCTCATGTTTGGGTTGAGCTATGGGATTGAGAGCAAAATGTACCAAGTTGAGCTTGGATTTACTGTAAACCTGATATAATGAAGTCCAAACTTAAAAAGGCTAAAGCAAAACCTTAGCTAATCTCACTCTATCAGTAGGTCTCCCAAGATGTATCACAACGAAAATACCAAATTATTAAGATTGGTGTAATGTGATTCGTTAAAGTCGATATTTTTTTAAGTGTGCTCCACAAGAATTGTCCTTAATTTGATTGTTTTAATTAATAGATAAAAGGATCAGTATCTGATACGGTAAAAGAACTTTATGAAATTTACTAATGTAAGATTGGTTATGATTAATTCAGCAGGTGAAGAACATATTCTTAAAAACAAAAAAAGATTAAACTGCTAGAGTTGAAGAACAATTTTTTTTTTTAATCATCTCAAATATTTTTCAGTTTTTTTTTTTTAGTAAACAAAAAATGACTCTCTGCTGTGGTTACTAATACGACATGTCAAGACTCGAACTTATAATCTCAAATTCATACAATAATGTTTCCGAACGCCTTCTAACCAATAAGCCACCACAACCAGTAGGCAGTTGTTGTTATTAATTGATATTTGTGTAGGAAAACATTGTACATGATTGATCTGAGATTCTAAACAACCTCTTTGAGATCATATTTTGAAAGAGGGGAGCAACTGGGATATCGTGCACAGAAGATTAGACCGTTAAAATCATTATACATATACAAAAGTTAGACACATATTAAGATCTCAATAGATCTAATACTCTTTTTTTTTTGATAAATAGATCTAATATTCTTATGCATTTATGCATTGAATCCAATCATTTCCCTCGAAAGACAACTACTTGCACGTACGATATGACCCACAAGATAGGCAGCAGGTTAAAAAATTTTGAAATTGAAATTCAAGCAACAGTTCATGTTTGTGTGACCAAGATGTTGACAACACATATGGCCCTGAATGAAGCACATGGAATCAATTATTGAAATGGAAAACTTTTACCAACCAGGGCCGGCCCAACTTTTATAATCAAATTTCTTTAGCATTTTCTTTTTCATTGTTAAAATCATTAATTCATTTAATCTTTTTTATAATATTTTCAAAAAACCATATAATGATTAAAAAAAAAGTAACAGACCGAAAAAACAAATAATAACAGACCCTTTTCAACCAAAAAAACAAATAACAACTGAATTTTTCTAGCAAAAAAAATAAGTAATTAAGAAGTAAAATTTAATAAAATTAAAATAGAAAAGTATAAATCAATAAAACATGATTACGCTGATTTAGTGATTTATCTCAATATCCACATTAGATTAAAAACCCTAAATAATGAACATCACAATTCACAAATTTAGTTTAAGAAATCTTAATTTACAATTACAAACTCTAATTGTAAAGAAAAAAAAATTATTTAAGTGGGTAAAGATTGATATTATTATCTATTAATGTATTGAATTCAATTTTTTTAGAAAATCTCAAGACTCAAATCCTCAAATTTGAAGTCAAGAAAAAATAAAAATAAAAATAATATTAATTATTAATTATTGACTATTGTAGATTTATAGAGATAAAAAATAAGACGTATGAAGTATGTAGAAATACTGATTAGAGATGTTGTGGGAGATAAAAAGATATGTAGAGACGTAGAGCAGCTGACCAGTAGTCAAGATAATGGAGACACAAGGGTTGTAGGGTTTTTGCGTAGAAACTGATCGAAAATCTTTGAAATTGAATATCATAGCAATGTAGTGTAGCCAAGACAATACTAAAAGTATTGCATGCCCTGTCATTTTTTTTTTTTTTTGTTTTTGAATGAATGAGATTAAAAATTAATAATTTGCTTTTAATTTCAATCATTAAAAAAAGTTTAAAATTTGTAAATAAAAAATGAAAAATTAAATTTTTTTTTTTTTTTTTTAGAACAAAAAAAATGTAAAAAAGTTGTGAGAAGATGTAGGGTATTGAATTTTGGGTTTGATTCATTGGTGTTCTTATGACAATAGTTAAAAAAATATTTAATATTTCTACTAAAAATAAAAGTAATGAAATCTTAATATAAAAATAGTTCTTAAAATTATTTTAGTATTTTTATTTATTATTTTAATATTAAAATTTTGTTATTTTTAATAAAATATAAATATTCAATATTTCTTAACCATAACGTTAACAAAATCGTTGAAAATTACTTCTTCGTCCAGTGGGAAAAAAGGCCATGTCATGTCATCATGTTATTTCAGTCCCTAGATGGCTTTCACATGCTTGAGCTGTTCCGAGTGCAGTGTGCAGCTCTTCAAAGACGTACGCCCTTGCCGTGTATTGAGCCACTGTCGCAAGCTATATAACTTTGAAATAATTAAAGGCATTAAAAATGAATTCGAGAAGAGTGAATGCATGAAGCAAATCTATATTATAATATAAAATTGAAATTTTTTGACTTTTGGTTGACTTCATAATATTACGTCACATAAGCTTTTGAGTTCTCACAATTTTACATATCATTATTTTAATATATATATATATATATATTAATTAAATTTAAATTTTATCCTATAATTAGATATCTCATTCGAATCTTGACATATTATATTTTCTTTAATAAAAATAATATATTATTCCATATATATAAACACAATCATAATAAATACCTAATACTATAATATATTTTATATATAAACACAATAATAATAAATATCTTTTAATAATTATCAATTTTTATATTTAAATAAAATATAAAAGACAATAAAAATCATAGTTAGATCAATAATTTTTTAGATTTAATTTTAATTTATTTTCTGTACATCGCACAAATTTATGACCAGTAACAATTAATATCCAAGTCCAACTATATTATTTTACAAGAAACTAAAATATGATGAAAATATTTTTCACAAAAAAAAAAAAAAATCACGTGGTCGTATGGAGTGCTCGAAACCAGTTTTTTTTTCACAAGACCCAGCAGAGGCCAGAATTCATTAGAGATCAAGGGCTGGATTTGCTCAAAGCTTTCCAATCAGCTTCGGGGGCCTACAGGGGTCATGAGCTCTGCCTTTCTTTATGGGGTTTTCGTCTTTTCTGTTGAAGGGTCTTTGTCTTCTTTGACACATTGCATCAGCGTACTACTTTTTCTGTGTACGCGTTGTTTACTTATTTTCTTTTGTTGCTTCGATTCAATAAAACTTTCTATCATTATTATTCAAAAAAAAAAAAAATGATGAAAATAAATTGTCGTACAATTTTAATTAGCTTAGATTCTGTAAACTGTTCTTTACTCTCTCCTCGTAGATATAGTAGATTGCATAGCACTAATGACCCCGACAGCACACTAAATCATGATTGAAAGAGACAATACAATTTAATTTTTCTTGTACCTATCTGCGCTGGCTACGTACCTATTAAAGTTGATTTTACTCGTACCTTCACGTGGATCACCAGTTCTTGACACCAGAAGAAGCTCACACAACCAAAGACGTACGCCCCTGCTGATTGCTGTGCGTGAATCAGAGCTCTCCTGGCTTATTGTCACAAAAAAAGCTTGAAATAATCAAAAGCCGATTGAAAAAGAATCCGAGAGGTGCGAAGCAAATGGCTCAAGAAACGAGCAATCCATTATGAAAAAAATACTGCTTTGAAATTACGGAAGAAAATCGTACTTTTGTTAAAACTCGTCTCAGATAAAATTATAGAACTCATCTTTTCAATACACGATTTCTCTGTTAAAGAAACGAATTTAAAAAAAAAAAAAAAAAAAACTTTTCTTAATAGTTTCCAAAGAGTAATATTTTACAAAATAATATTAAATAATATATTATTAAAAAAAAAATCCATAGTATTGACACACTGTTCTTTAATATCTTTTATGATTGAAAGATTAAAGGTGTCACACCCAATCTAATGTAAAGGATTGTTTAGTGATTTCTAAAATATATGAGTGCCTTTTTCTTTTTTCTTATCATAAAGTGTTAGAGGTGGTTATCTATATTCAGTCTTTTTTTTTCTTTTTTTTACCATCTCAAATATTTGTCATTATATTTTTTGGTATAAAAATATTTACCATTATTGTTTGATGTCTGTGGAGCAAAACATTGTACATGATTAATTAGAGATTTAAAGAATTCTCAATAGCTTATTAAAATTCTAATTTTGGAAGACAATCACACATCGAATTCTGATGCAATACATTTATGCATCAAACAATAGATCTAAACAGTCGAAATTTAAAGTTATTTTTTTTCTTTCAAATTTTCATCTTAATTATCTAAACATATATATTAAAATATTACTTTTTGGTTAGAGAGTTGAGATCTATTACCCTGATGCAACCCAAACTCAATCCAACAATCAACTGCATATATGGTCCTTAAGGCAGCATGGCAATAACTGCTAAGAAAAAATAAAATTATAGCAAACCATACTTGTGGTTGTGGGTGGGTGCATGTGGCCAAGAAGTGGAGAGGACATATGGCCTTGACAACACATGGATTCACTATTCCACAGGGAAAACTAGTACAGACTCTCTTGCAAGTTTCCATTGAGACATTTCTTAGATAGTGATGAGTGACTTTTCCTTTTCATTGATAAATAGTTATTATTTCTTAATAAATCTCTTCTGGTTCAGAATCTTTACCTAGTACTTGGGGCTTAATCTCATTTTTGGGTTGGGCTATGGGATTGAGAGCAAAATGTACCAAGTTGAGCTTGGATTAACCGTAAACCTAATCTAATGAAATCCAAACTTAACAAGGTTAAAGCAAAACCTTAGCTAATCTCACTCTATCAGTAGGTTTCCCAAGATGTGTCACGACCAAAATACCAAATTTTTAAGATTGTTGTAAAGTGATTTGTTAAATTCAATATTTTTTTAAGTGCGCTCAACAAGAATTGTCCTTAATTTGATTGTTTTAATTAATAGATAAAAGGATCGCCATCTGATACGGTAAAAGAACTTTATGAAATCTACTAATGTAAGATTGGTTATGATTAATTCAGCAGGTGAAGAACATAGTCTTAAAAAAAAAAAAAAAAAGATTAAATTGCTAGAGTTGAAGAACATATTTTTTTTCTACAATTGAAAGACTAAACACACACATACACACAAAAAAAAAGTGTTACACACAGCCAATCTAATGTAAAAGATTGTTAACTGGTTGTTTATACCAAAAAAATAAACACTAGTTTCCCAAATATATGATATGTTTTTTCCTTATCATAAACTGCTAGAGTTCACTATAGAGATTAAGACAATTTTTTTTTAATCATCTCAAATATTTATCAGTTTTTTTTTTGGTAAACAAAAAAATGGCTCTCTGGTGTGGTCACTGTTTCGACCCACTTAAATCTTATCATACAAGACGTGAGATACATCTAGACAATAATGATACATTTCAAGACTTGAACCCACAACTTCAAACTCGTACGCTAATATTTCCGAATACCTTCCAACCATTAAGTCACCACACCCAAGCGGCACTCAATTCGTTGTTATTAATTGATATTTGTGTAGGAAAAGATTGTACATGATTTGATCAGTGATTCTAGACAACCTCTTAAAGATCAGATTTTGAAAGGCAACCACTTGCACATACGATATGACCCACAAGATAGGCAGCAGATTAAAAAATTTTGAAATTGAAATTTATTGCAACGGTACAAGTTTATGTGACCAAGATGTTTACAGAACATATGGCCCTGATTCCCAGAACGAAGTACATGGAATTATTATTGAAATGGAAAACTTGTACCAACTCTGTTTTTTTCTTCGATTAAAGGTCTCATGTAAAAGATTGTTCAGTGCTTTCCTCAAATATAAAAATTATTTTTTAATCAAAATGTATTAGAGCTTGCAATCTATATTCACTGAATTTTTTTAATAAAAAAGTTTAGAGCTCGCAATCTAGAAGTAGATAGCATAGCACTAATGACACTGACAGCACACGGAATCATGATTTGAATAATTTGAAAAGGAAAGAATAATTGCTTAAACTAACTCCCAACTAAATAATCAATGGACAGATAGAAAATGAGCTCTCTTCAAAACGAAGCATAATTGCTTAAACTAACTCCCAACTAAATAATCAATGCACAGATAGAAAATGAGCTCTCTTCAAAAGGAAAACATTATATGACTACAACTAACTCTTACAAATATCAGTATATAACCGTTATTGGGGTTTACTGTTATGAAGCGTAGCTGACTTTGTCATTGTAATGCTGGTGTATCATATGAGCCTCAAGTTGAAGAAAGCATATAAAGCTCAACATCTGATATATAAAAGGATGAAAATCATAATTTGATTGTTTTCATTAATAGATAAAAGGATCACCATCTGATACAGTAATTAATGGGAGTAGTTAAGGCATGATTAATGTAAAAGCGTCCCCACATACATTTTGCACACTATTCAAATAATCTTCAATGATTGAATGATTAAAAGGGTTCACAGTTTCTCGTGAGAAAAAATAAAATAAAATAAAAGGCAGAGAAGAAAAGTAAATGAACTCTCCCTGTAGTGGGAAGGAAAATGGAGGCCATTTCATTTTCACCCACTAGGCCCGAGGGAATACTTTAGATCATTGTATAATACCCGGTCTCAAAGGATTAAAAAAAATAAAAAATAAAAGAGAGAAAGAGTTTGCTTTAGGTGGGTAATCTAATTCAAAGTGGTGCCATATATTTGTCTGGATTATATGGTTAAAGTTTTCTTCTTGCAAGTTGCACAAATATCTTATTTCAAGAATGTGGACTAAATTCCATGATGAACTTGTTGCGATGGTGCCATACTTGTCTTTATTAATTTGTACTGGACTTTTCCTCATGCAAGAGTCAAGAGTTGGCATGCGCGTGGTATTTTGATCTTGAAAGGAAGGCATGTACATGATTTTGAAAGAGTTACCATTATTGTTTGATGTATGTGGAAAAAAATATTGTACATGATTACTCAGAGATTTAGAAAGGGAAGAAAAAAAGAAAAAAGCATAAAGGTCATAATTTATGAGTTACACCATGGTGATGAATTTGTCTTATCTTGCATCTTTTGCCTTATTGTATCATTAATCTTTTCATTCAAAATTATTCCTTAATTTAATAGGCAACTTAGGTGCCACTAGACTATATAAAGATTGTAGTTTTAAATACAGTAATGCTATAAATATCAGTATATTCCTGTTATTGTGGTAACTGTTAGGATGCGTAGCTCCCTTTGTCTTTGTAATGCTGGTGTATCATTTAAGCCTCAAGTTGAAGAAACATATAAAGCTCAACATCTGATATATAAAAGGATGAAGGTCATAATTTGATTGTTTCATTTATAGATAAAAGGATCACCATCTGATACAGTAAAGGAACTTTATGAAATCTATTACCGTAAGATTGGTTTTGATTAATTTAGCAGGTGGAGAACCTAGTCTTAAAAGTCTATAGCAAGTTTTAACTCATTGACAGAATTCATATTAGTACGTTCACTCCCACCTACCAGTTGGTTTTGTCCATAGCTGCCGACAATGTAAAAGCGTCCCCACATACATTTTGCACACTATTTAAATAATCTTCAGTGATTGAATGATTACAAGGTTTCACAGTTTCTCGTGAGAAAAAATAAAGTAAAATGAAAGGCAGAGAAGAAAAGTAAATGAACTCTCCCTTCAGTGTAAAGGAAAATGGAGGCCATTTCATTTTCACCCACTAGGCCGGAGGGAATACTTTAGATCATTGTTTGTAGCTAGGATGGCAAAAAAAGCCTAAACTCACTCACTAATTGTCCAACTAAACTCATTTCTTTAATAAATGGGTAAATAGTTGCTAACCCAATTAGACTTAATTAATTTAAATTTAATTGGGTTTTAATTGGCTTGCTTATTGGGCATCTACCAAATTTATCCAAGCCTACTTATTAATCATTTAGGGGTATTTTTGTCATTTTAGAAGTTAGACTAACTTTTAGCCCTCTAACTTAGGGAATGTTTTCATTTTGATCCCCTAACTCTGTTTAGCTATCAAATTACACCTTCTCTTCATCTTTGTTAGAAGCCCTCCCAGTTGGACAGTTGACGTGTCATCCCATGGCCAAATTTGATCCATTATAAAAAATAAAAAAATAAAAAACAGAAATCAATGTTTTTTTTTTTTTTTTTAATTAGAAATATATATTTAAGAAATTTTTTATGATTAATTAGATAAGCCATTTAGAGACCCAAATTAATTCTGGGAACAATGTTTCCTTTCCACCGAAGCAATGAGCTGGTCTTCCAGGTCTGCTCTGATCCCCACCACCAACACAAAATCCCTCAAGATCTGATCTTGGGTCACGCTTCACTGGATGGCAGAAATTTTAACACCAACACCATGGGCAAAGGTCGGCACCGAAAATTATGTGATAGCTTGGATAAGAGCTATGGGAATTTTAGTGATAACTCTAACAAGAAACACAAGATAATGCATAGGGAAATTGAGCGGCAAAGAAGGCAAGAAATGGCTACCTTAGATCCTATCTCCCACTGTCCCACTTGAATTTATCAAGGTGAAGCACCTCTATTTTACTTCTTGTGGATTTGATAGTGGATCTCTCTTTTTTTCTCTCTCTCGCGCTGCCTGGAAGTACCAAGATGTTTATCCAACCCACATCATATTGCTATTGCTTCTTGTTAAGTTGTGTTGAATACTGTTGTTGATGGGTTTGCTCAAGCCTCAACATAGTTGGGTTAAATTGCTTGGATTGTGTCTTTAATTTCCATGAATTGGTTCATTAATGGTGAGATTATAGACACAAACACTGGTTTGTTTGGTGATAGTGGCAAGATGTGGCTCAAATGTCATTCTGTTCATTTTTCTTCAAGCTGGAGAACGACCTACGCAAATGCGCCAGACTGGAGGATGACTCCGTCGACTTATTCCAGTCTGCATTGGCGTCAGTGATGGCACTAGTTTTTATTTGGAAATATTTTGATAATGAAATTGTTATTGTGTGTTATTCTGAAGTGGCAGTGTTCTATTGGAGTGTGTAAATGTAAAATTTTTAATCGTATCTTTATTGAATTTAATCTCTTTAACATATATATATATATATATTATGACATATCAAATTTAGTGACATCAGATGACATGTCAGTTGTCTAATTAGACATTTAATGGATGACTTCTAATAGAGATAAACAGAACGTATAATTTGAAAGCTAAACAGAGTTAGGGGGTCAAAATAAAAATTTTTGAAGTTAAGGAGTCAAAATGAAAATACCCCCTAAGTTAGGGGGTCAAAAGTTGACTTTAGTGTAGAAGTTATAAGATATTTTGACCATTTACATATATAAAATAGTTGAGTAAGTGGGTGAGTTGGGTTTTAACGGGTTGGATTGAGTATGGACCATACATACTTTGTTAAATGGACCTAAATGAGCAATTGGGTTTTTAAGGATATAACCCATTTATTACTCACCCAAACCCACCCATTTGACATCCCTATTTATAGCCATAGACGGAGAAATTACAGGCACTATCTGACTCTTATCTTTCTTTCTTTTTCTCTCTTCATCATCTTTAGCCATAGACGTGAGCTTACAAAGAAACAACATTAAGTGAATTTTTTGTAAAGTAAGATATGTCATGCTCTTTTGCAAGATTAACTTAGACATGTACTTCTTTATGTGGGGAATAATTATCATACATTTATGGTCAGGTTGAAATTGCTGCTTTATCTACTTAAGAAAAAGAAGTGCAATTTAAAAAGCAGGTACTCATATGTTTCTGATGCTTTTATTTTTATTTTTTTGGTTCTTAGCAGGTGAACCCATTGTTGTTACTAATCTTTCCTAACAAATTGTTTGTAAAGCACATAAGAAGGAATTGGGTGCAGAATTTCTTATGATCATCTGATTTAAAGATTATGAGTAACACCGTGGTGATGAATTTTTCTTATCTTGCATCTTTTGCCTTATTGTATCATTAATCCTTGCATTCAAAATTTTTTTTTTATTTAATAGGCACATAATGTAAGATTGGTTATAATTAATGGTTTTCATTGGTATGCTCCCATGTAATAGTTTTGCTGCAGCTAAAAATTCAAAT
The DNA here is from genome assembly GCA_014362285.1 of Fagus crenata. NCBI lineage: Eukaryota > Viridiplantae > Streptophyta > Magnoliopsida > Fagales > Fagaceae > Fagus > Fagus crenata. The sequence continues at coordinate 58,730 of BKZX01027504.1, forward strand.
TAATGACATTTGCCTATAACTTGTGAAATAGTAAACCATATGTATATGTTTTATTTATTCATCCAAAGAAAAAAAGAAAACTAAATTGAAAACCGTTATGAACAAGTTCTTTGTTCTGATTAAGATGTTGTTTCTGGTCTGGTGTAGTCATTTCTGTTTTGTGTAGTTTTCTCTGTTATTATAATGCTGCTTCTGTTTTGATGTTTGCCAGGTGGTGTTAGTTTTTTGTGTTGATGTATCTTTTTCTGCTTGTGTTTGAATAACTTGTATTGTGTTTCCTGTTTCAATAAATTTAACACATTCATCTAAAAAAAGACTAGAGAAAATTTTGTGATATGTACCATTTATAATGATAAAAGCGATAACACAGGCTCAATTAGTACTAATCACACTGGATTCAATTAATGATGAGTGTCTCCCCCAAAAAGACTATTTCCTGTATTTCTTTCTTAATAAATCCATTTTGGTTCTGAATTTGATCCTTGTACTTGGGCTTAATCTCATGTTTGGGTTAGGCAATAGGACTGAGAGTATAATGTACCAAGTTGAGCTTGAATTCACCATTAGCCTAATCTATTGAAATTCAAACTTAAAAAGGCTAAAGCAAAAATTGTACCTAATCACACTCTATCAGTAGGTCTCCCAAGATGTGTCACAAACACAATACCAAATTATTAAGATTGTTGTAAAGTGATACTTAAATAAGAAATTTTTTGAAGTGTTCCATTGCTTGTTGTATCTCCACAATTGTTTAAAATAAACAACACTCTGAAACTTTGGATCAAAATCAAAGAATTCTTTTAATTTGAACATAAAAACACCCTTAAACTTTGATAATTATCCAAATTAATCCTTTTATTAGGGAGAAATTATTTACTACTTCCGGAACACAATAAATGCATACTTACTTCTC
>BKZX01027509.1:0-20824 GCA_014362285.1 Fagus crenata
ACTTGTGCCTCCAAAATCTTTAGATGAGCATCACTCTCCTTACGTTTCTCCTCAGATTCTTTCAGTTGCCTTTGAAGGTCAGCATCATTCTCCTTGCGTTTTTCCTCTGATTCTTTCAATTGCCTCTGAAGGTCACGAATAGAAGATGAAGAGGAGCCCCATAATTCTGTAGGAGTAACACCATCCCCATAACCACGAACGCGACCATGATGTTCGGGCCCAAATACCTCCACAAACATTTCATCTTCACTCATTTGCAAAGACCCCTCAGCCACTTGAGTAGTAAAGTTCTTAAATGCCATCTATATTAAAAGAGCACTTATACCACAAGTTAAAAGCACATAAAAATAAAACATAACAATTATTTATATAAGTATTCTTTTTAGGGATTTTCATACCAATGCTTCTTGTGTATGCTCATTTATTGCTAGTCCATTAGCTCTCACATGTGTGACCTCAAACAATTGAACTCAACCAAGTTCTTCTCCAGTTTTCTCCTTCTATCATTTAAAAAACAAATTGCAAGCATCATGAGTAAGTATGCAACAATTTTTTTCTTAGAAAAAAATAGGAATAAATAGCTCCCAAAGGTTTTGAAAATGGTATATGCAAACCTCTTCCTCTTTTCGTTGTTGAAAACTCTTTGATCCAGTAATGTGAATGATAAGATTTTGGGAACGACTAATCTTGTTTTTCTCACACATATCCTACATTTCAAGAACAATACATTACAATAAAGATCCATGATTAATAAAAAGATGCATGACAGCATGAGTGAGTAAAAATGTCACAAATTATGAATAAAATTAATATTAAATTTCATGTATTAGTACCTTCCAATCTTTATCACTCCATAAATTCACAAGATAATTCCAATCATCCTGCACTATGTTAGGTGGCAAATTTTCTCGTGCCTCCTCATGATCATCACCGTATGGATCAAACCATTTTTTTTTTAGGGAGTTTCAGTAATTTTTGTAAGACCTATTCATTTGCTGCCAAACAAGAGTCTCTTGACCCTCAACAATGAAGTGCTCCTAAAACAATGAAAATCAGTAAAGATTACACTTTCATTATATAGTAAACTTGTATTTCAAAATTTAATATACTACGTAGTCATTATATGGTAAACTCGTATTTCAAAATTTGTTATACTATGTACCAATACATTGTCAAATAACTTTTTTTTCTTCTCATAAGGAACATGTCTCCATTCCTTGACTTGTAAAGGTGCATTTTGTATCTGCCTAACAAGGGCAGTACACTCTGATTTGAATACTTTGGAGTATTTCCCTACAGGTCTTTGATTTGTCCAAGTGATTGGAAACCTTTGCCCCTTAAAAATTTTTAGTAACTTTAGATTTCGTGTAAACCCTCGCCCTGACTTATTTCCTACATTATTAAAACAATTAAACAAATGCATGTCAACTATAAATAGATGCAAAATAAGAATGGTGATTATAATAATTTGCTATAGAAATAGAATTCTAAAAACAAACGATTAAAAGAAAAAGATGTAGTATTTTAGTTACCAACTCCCGAGACACCATTTTCACTTGTGCTAGACTCTCCAGTACTTGTGGTAGCTGCATTTTTTCTAGCTCTCCTAGCCATAGGTAGAATTTCTTCTAATTTTACAAGAAAGGGTAGTTTTGTTAATTAAAAGAGAAATGCAGAAAAGCAGTAATGTTAATTGCAATAGATTGATTACATTCTATTCAGCACCTAGGCCAAGTTCAAAACATGTTATTCAGAATGTCTACATGACCAGTAAAGCAGCTAAATGAGCTAACCAGATTATAGAAATAGCCACATCCCAAATTTTGATACATCTAGGCCCTAACACTTGAGCTAAAAGTAACTAGAACTACATTTTAATCATTCAAGAATGTAGGAAATATGAGATGCCTTCAACTAGTTCACAACATGTTCATATAACTCAAAGCCCCCCAAAGAAAAGCAACATCTTGACAAACAGCATTAAGAAAGACCAGAAAAGGACATATATCAAGTAAAACAAACACCCACTTTGGATAAGAACATGATTTTAAGATATAGTATATCAGTATAAAAAAAGCGACCAATGTTCACTCCCATTACAAATCATGTCCTATATAGAATTTTGTCAAAATCAGCATCCCATAGGGACAGAACTCAAGACACCCAGTCCAAAGCAAAACAGAACAGAAACCAAAAAGAAAAAGAAAAAAAAAAAAAATCATATATTCATGCCTAGTCCCTTTAGAGTCTTAAAACAGATTGTCTAATACCTTAAAATTCTCAAATTGTTCCAGCAGTATTGATACAGTGGATACAGTGAATATCATATTTATTGTTGATGTGTGAAAATAGTTGTTCTTATAGCAGTTCTCTAATGAATAGATAGCACAACAAGACAAACAAGGTAAATGAATGTACATGCCAATGAAAGAAATATAAATATGGGAAGGACTAATCTTAAAGCTAGCTATTTCATTAATGCTTTCACACTCTTAAGTGACATTTCAAGAATTTAAATGTAAATGACCAAAATAATTAACTATATTACTTGAACATCTGTGGAAGCAATTGAACCACATATCACCATCTCACAGCAATCAATAATAAGGATTTCCAAGCCCTTAATCAAACAAGAAGATAACACAAAGCCTAGTATCATGGAATAATATATGACTAATACTTTGTTAAAATATAATGCAGAGTGAGAGTGGCCAACGAGCTCGGAGCAGGCAATGGAAAAGGAGCCAAGTTTGCTGCAACAGTGTCAGTGGTAACATCTTTATTGATCAGCATCATATTCTGGTTAATGATTATGATTTTCAATAACAAGATTTCCCTTTTATTCTCCTCAAGTGAACCTGTACTCGAAGTGGTGGACAAGCTAACTGTCCTTTTAGCCTTCACTATTCTCCTCAATAGTGTTCAGCTAGTTCTCTCAGGTGATAACAATATGCCAATTTTTCTTTTAGAGATTTCAATCATTGAACATGAAAGGTAACATCTAATGCAGGTGTGGCTGTGGGATCGGTTTGGCAATCATATGTGGCATACATAAACCTTGTTTGCTACTACTTGATTGGTGTCCCTCTTGGATATTTATTCGGATAGGGCTTCCACCAAGGAGTTACGGTACGTGCTTTCCTCTCCCAATCAACCAACCAATCTCATTGACAAAAAATACAAGGAAATTATTAATTGTGAGAAACACTACCATGGTATTTAAACTTCTCAGTGACTTAGTCCTTCACATATGAAATTTTCCAACATGATGTACCATGGTAATTATCACAAGTAATATTGCAGACATAATAACTTAATGTATATTCTTGCACGAAAGGGTATTTGGGCTGGAATGATATTTGGTGGAACTGTGATACAGACCTTGATATTGAGCATCATTATCATTCGATGCAACTGGGAAAAGAGGTAATAACCTACTGAATCTTTCTTTTCTACTTTTATCCACATAAAACACATTTTTAATTTTGATTACTATTGGTGAAACTTGCAGGCAGACAGAGCAGTCAAGCATGTACAGAAGTGGGAAGACATAAACCAGAAAGAACAATCCATTACTTAGATAACAATGTACATACACTGGATTTATAATTTAATCATCCATGTCAAGGGTGCGACATCTATGTTGCAATGTTGAAGGAGTGAGGCTAGCTACAATGTGAGCCATAAAACTTATTATTTGAGCATGTAATGATATATGCGCCCCATATAATAAATTAACCACCATTAATCAATCCAATTGACCAAAAAATCAGCTTAAATCAGTTCAAAATATGAGTACAAGTCTAGAACTTATCAGTGGGCAAAAAACGTATTAGCTAGTCTAATTAAAATTAACATAATTTTAATGGTCAAATTACAATTAGATGACAATGAAACTTCAATTGTCTATCTATACAGTATACACTCTAATAATCTTATTGAAATTCCTCATATAATTTTGAATCACAATCATATGACAGTAAAACTTCGATTCAATGACCAGGACTAGGATGGTACATAAGGCATGTGCTACATTGTCCTGAAATAAAGAAGAGTTGCCAAAGCTCATCAAGTGGGGTTCTCAAGTTAGGGTAATGGAATTCCATGACCGCACTGGTTCTTAATCCATGGAATTACAAAATGATTTCACGAGGCATACACAATTTTTTTTAAAAGTGAAATTCAAAATTCAAAACCAAAAATGAAAAGTGAAACTCAAAATTCAAAACCAAAAATGAAATAGCAAGCTAAACAGATACAAAAATCAACCAAAAACTCATAATCAAGCAAACTAAAAACTCAAATTCGTGAGAGAGAGAGAGAGAGAGAGAGAGAGAGAGAGAGAGAGAGAGAGAGAGAGTACCAGAGAAATGCGAAGAGACAGATTGGCCAGAGAAATGTGAATCCGTGAAAATGTGGCCAGCGAATCTGTGAAAATGTGAAAAATAAAAGAGAGAGAGAGAGAGAGAGAGAGAGAGTATTAGAAAAACTTTTCCAAATAAAATCAAAGGGCTAGGATTTGAGAGTATAACTTTGAGTTTTGAGAAATTTTCCAGGTTCTAGAACATACTTTCAGATTTCCTTTGAGTTTTGAGAGAGAGGGTTTTTGTAGGGACTATAATCTGAAAGTGTGTTCTAGTAAGTCTATTTTCCACGGTTTATAACTGATAATAAAAGACTTGTTTTTTTTCAGCGGTTCAAAACTGTAAATAAAAGACCTTAAATTATTTTGTCAACGGCCACCAAACTGATGATAAAAAGTTCATTTTTTAATCTTTATTTTTGACCCCCTTTTTCGACGGTGCTGAAGAAAATAATTAAATTTTAAGAGGGAAAAGCCCGTGCGGGTTGGCGGGTAATTTTATCAACGCTTTTTAGTGACGGTTGACTCTAACTGTCAATAATTAATGCTATTATCAACAGTTTTAAATGACTGTTGATAAATACTTGTTGAAAAAAATGAAGTTTCTTGTAGTGATGTCATGCCAAATATTAGTTATTTTTTTACCAATAAATGTTAGTTACTAGTTGGCCAAACTACAAGAATCAATGAAAAAAAAGTAATAAAAAACTACTTAAGTGATTAAAAAATGCATGTGACAAAACAAAGACGTATGCTCTTGTCTAGACACCTAACCTTAAAGCATGCCCCACATCCTTCACCATTCTTGAACAGTCCTGGGCTCATTGCACCAACCCTGTCCCGCAAAGGCTTCACGTCCACTAAGGAACCGTACCCACATGCCTCACGTACAAAATTCTGCTGTGAGCACAAGGACCTTGGCCATGGCAGCCTTGGTGAGAGAAAAGAGAAAAAATCACACTGCTGATAAGAGAGAACAGAGAAAGGAGTAGATGAGCGAGAATGGAGAAATTGTGTGTGCGATTTGGAAAATAGGATTTTTTTTTTTCGTATTGCAACTAAATGCTTTGTTGTGATATAATATTTTTCTGTATTGCAACAAAATTTTTTGTTGAAATAGAATTTTTTTTTTTCTTCTTGTAACAAAATGCTTTGTTGTGATATAATATTTTTTTGTATTGCAACAAAATGTTTTGTTGTAATATAGTCTTTTTCTTATTACAACAAAACTTTTGATGTGATATTCATAGCTATTGCTTCAACAGCTAACTTTGTTGCAATAAATTATGTAAATGATTTATTGCAACAATATTTTACAACCTATTACAACAAATTATTTTTGATGTAATAAATTATCAGTTTTTAGGTAACTATTGCAATGATATTTAATTAATTGATGTAATAGGAGGTGTATTACCACAATAATTGTTTTTATTGTAATAACACCTGTTGTAATAAGGATATTTTGTTGTAGTGAGCTTTGTTGGAAGAGAAACCAGTGAAACAAGCAGCAGCGCTACCGACAAGGCTGAGATAGAGAGCATTTCATCCCAAACTACTACCCTCGAGGATAGGTTTACCTTGGTGACAGAGGCAGGACAAAATCCAGAGAATTCTGCACCACCAAAGATACAAAAGGTTATATCCTTGCTGCGTGATGATCCCAAGGAATTCAAGAAGTACTATGAGCCAAAAGTTCTATCACTTGGTCCTATCCATCATGGTAAGCCAAAGTACCAGCTTGCTGAGAAGTACAAGAATGAATTGACATCTGAGTTTGTCAAAGATAGCGGCAAAGATATAAGGGTTTTACACAAGAAAATTGAGGAGAACATCGAGGAACTGAGGGACTGCTTCGAGGAGGAGGTGACCCAGAACTATGATGACAAGGCCTTGGCTTGGCTTTTATTCGTAGACGGCTGTGCAATACTACAATACATATACTGCCATACTAACAACATGTTTAAAGAGTTAAATATAAAAACAGACAGTGTTGCCTTTGGGCAACCGGATTTGTTTTTGCTTGAAAACCAACTTCCCTATCGTCTGCTCGAATGGTTGATGAGCTTGAGTGTGAAAGAAAAAGATTTGAGAAAATCGATTGAAGATTACATTGAAGGGCACATTAATGTACCAATGGATCAACACTCAATGTGCTGCCTAGATTGGTTATTAGGGATTCTCTGGCATAGATCAAAATGGCAACAAAAAGAAAATGATGCAAAAGAAAACCGTAGCTCAAAAGCGAAGCAAGGAGAACACATCCATCTTCTCGACTATCTGAGAACAACTCTCTTGGATAAACAGATTGATAAAATTAGCCAAAATAAACAAATCCAACATTTGCAATCCTATCGCAGTGTTCAGGAGCTTCGAGCAGCAGGCATCCGTATGGTACGTAGTAAAAATGAAAAATGTTGCTTGAGTGACATATCTTTTACTACACTAGCTTGTTTGGGATACTTGTTCCTTCCTCCCATTATTGTGGATGACTCAACAAGGCCAAAGTTCTTGAATTTGATAGCCTACGAAAGGTGCCTGGATTTCAAAAATGACTTTGGGGTTACCTCTTACATATCCTTCCTCAATTCACTAATCGATGAAGCCAACGATGTTAAGATCCTAAGGAAAGCAGGGGTACTCTACAACTGCCTTGGCAGCGATGAAGAAGTGGCTAAACTCTTCAACGAGATAGGCACCAATTTGGTGCCTAACACTGAAATATATAACTATGTCAGATCACAAATTCAGAAGCACTACATGAACAAGTGGATGAATTGGATGGCTCAGTTCTTTCACGACCATTTCAGCAGTCCTTGGACGATTTTTGCATTCTGTGGCGTATTAGTAGGACTTGGACTAACTGCCATTCAGACTTGGTTTGCTGTCCACCCTGCTAAATGACCTCTGCTAGAGGTAAAATCTTATTTTCTGTACCAATTACAAGTGTGTCTATCTAGCTGAAGTAAATGGTTTCTATGCCTTTCAAACGGTTGTTTCCAAATGAAAAGGCCTTTAAATTCTACTAGGCATGATTTAACCACATAGGTCATCCCAAGGCCACATCATTATATTAATTTCTTTATTGGTTTTAAAATTTTCATGCAAGTCTACAATAAGTCAGTGTGATTGTACTTTCTAATTTTGATGTAATTAATGTATGTGGATTGAAAAATAATTATGTCAAAGATTATGCATGATGTGTGTTAAGTGTTCTATGTAATCAAGTTTAATGATGAAAGAATACATACTTGACCAAATATGTCTGCCTATTTTATGATTTAATATCGAAAATTAAGCAAAGTTCATAGTACACACAATTCTCGGTGTCCTCTCTTTTCTACAACAATATTAGTACAACGCAAAAGGGAGTTGCATTAGCCTGAATTGAATCAACTTATTGCCACTTTCTCGTCATTGTACAAAAGTCCAGGGATCTGATCCCATCTATGGGAAGTTTGAGTAATGAGGGAGGATCATATTCATTCAGTACCGCATTAAGCTCAATGACCTTTTGTTAAGTTTTTTTTTTTTTTTAGACAAGTGAATGAAGAAGACAAATAGTTAAAGTTTGCAATGCATTACTCAAAAAAACGTTGAACTATTTCAATTGAAATCTCATGGTTCAACTGATACCTGGTCAAATTTTTTAAATAATCTAACTATAATTTAATACCTTAACATTCATATTTACCTTATTCATACTTCTCCTTTAATTGGTAGAACTTTACAATCTCACATATTGCACTAACTCTTATTCTTTGAATTCAGTAAAATTGTTTCTCAAATTTTAATTTGGTGTAGTCGCAACATAAATCAAATGACTCTATTTTTTTTTTCTTCCCCTTTTTCACTAAAAGATGATGACCCCAAATGACACCAAAGCACTTTTACTTATGCTTGATGCAAAAGATAAAACATTTATAGCAAATGTTTATACCAAACTTGCTACATGGATAAGATTATTTCACGTGAATCTCATTTCTTTTTGTTCTTATTGTATGAAGCATGTTCACGTTGCATAATTAATTTGATCGAATCTCATTGCTCAACCAATAACTAGTTAAAATCTTTAAATAATCTAACTATTTTCCTTTCCTTAGCATTTCACATTTACGTTATTCATACTTCACTATTTTTGGGGGGGGGGGGGGGAATGCTCCTTTAATTCGTAGAAATTTATAATCTCACATATCGAACTTACTATTATTTTTTGAATTCAGTAACATCATTTCTCTAATTTTGGTATCAATAAACTTGCATTTCCCCTAACCCCATTATTTATCTACTTATTGGGCTTTAGCTCATTCCTTTCGATTATGATTTTTACAGAGTAGGCAGAGACTCAGCAAGCTGAATTTTTGTGGGTTTGCAGTAGTTAGACAACCACTCTGTGGAGGCTGTATTTTTTGTAGTTAACCTTAGGTGTGTTAGACTCAGAGTTGTTGCTGGGGTTGCACATCCTAAGAGATATTTTTTGTATAGGAATATTGACATGTAATTTTATGTAATTATGCACAGACCTCCATTCTTTTGTGACCAGTGGTCAATGTAAGGGTCATAAAACTCTGACTTATATTTTAAGGACGTACATATATGTAAATGGCTTAATGTATGAACTTATGGATTAGTGTACTCAAACTTTTGATAATGGACTTTGGATATTCTAAGTTGACATACAGTTATGTATTAGTTGAGGAAAAATTTACAGGTGTTTGGGTTGTAGTCTTCTCATGCACTAGACCCTGTTGGGTTTGGGGCGTGACAATCATGGTAAGCCAAAGTACCAGCTTGCTGAGAACTACAAGATTGTATTGACATTCGAGTTCGTCAAAGGTAGCTGCAATGATATAAAGGTTTTATACAAGAAAATTGAGGAGAACATCAAGGAACTGAGGGACTGCTTCGAGGAGGAGGTGACCCAAAACTATGATGACGTGGCCCTGGCTTGGCTTTTATTCGTAGACGGTTGTGCAATACTACAATACATATACTGCCATACTAACAACATGTTTAAAGAGTTAAATATAAAAACAGACAGTGTTGCCTTTGGGCAACAGGATTTGTTTTTGCTTGAAAACCAGCTTCCCTATTGTCTGCTCAAATGGTTGATGGGCTTGAGTGTGAAAGAAAAAGATTTGAGAAAATCGATTGAAGATTACATTGAAAGGCACATTAATGAACGAGTGGATCAGCACTCAATGTGTTGCCTAGATTAGTTATTACGATTTCTCTGGCGTAGATCACAGCAGTAACAAAAAGAAAATGAAGCAAAAGATAGCCATAGCTCAACAGCGAAGCAAGGAAAACCTCATCCATCTTCTCGACCATCTGAGGACAAGACTCTTGGATGAACGGATTCATAAAACTAACCAAAATAAACAAATCCAACATTTGCAATCCTATCGCAACGTTCAGGATCTTCGAGCAGCAGGTATCCATATGGTACGTAGTAAAAATAACAAATGTCGCTTGAATGACATATCTTTTACTACACTAGCTTGTTTGGGATACCTGTTCCTTCCTCCCATTATTGTGGATGACTCAACGAGGCCAGTGTTCTTGAATTTGATAGCCTACGAAATGTGTTTGGATTTCGAAAATGACTTTGGGGTCACCTCTTACATATGCTTCCTTGATTCACTAATCGATGAAGCCAATGATGTTAAGATGCTAAGGAAAGTAGGTGTACTATACAATTTCCTTGGCAGCGATGAAGAAGTGGCTAAATTCTTCAACGAGATAGGCACCGATTTGGTGCCTAACACTGAAATATATAACAATGTCAGATTACAAATTCAGGAGCACTACAAGAACAAGTGGACGACCTAGATGGCTCAGTTCTATCAGAACCATTTCAGCAGTCCCTCGACGATTTTTGCTTTCTGTGGCGTATTAGTAGGACTTGGACTAACTGCCATTCAAACTTGGTTTGCTGTCCACCCTGCTAAATGACCTCTGCAAGAGGTAAAATCTTATTTTCTATACTCTTTACAAGTGTGTCTATCTAGCTGAAGTAAATGGTTTCTATGCCTTTCAAACGGTTGTTTCCAAATGAAAAGGCCTTTAAATTCTACTAGGCATGATATAACCACATAGGTCATCCCAAGGCCACATCATTATATTAATTTCTTTATTGGTTTTAAAATTTTCATGCAAGTCTACAATAAGTCAGTGTGATTGTACTTTTTAATTTTGGTGGAATTAATGTGTGTGGATTGAAAAATAATTATATCAGAGATTATGCGTGATGTGTGTTAAGTGTTCTATGTAATCAAGTTTAATGATGAAAGAATATATACTTGAGTAACTTGACCAAATATGTCGCCTATATCACTACAAAAAAATCTGCATATAGAGGCGGTTTTGAAAAGCTCAAAACCGCCTCAATAGACTATCAAACCGCCTCAATAGACATGAATGCTCTATAGAGGCGGTTTGAAAACCACCTCTAAAAATTTCAAAAGTGCCTTTATAAGTACTACCTCAATAGACATGAATGCTCTATAGAGGCGGTTTTCAAAAATTGTCTCTATAAAAAAACCTATAGAGGTGGTTTTCAAAACCGCCTCTAGAGATCATATGTAACCACCTTTATAAGTAATATGGTATATAGAGGTGGTTTGAAAACCGCCTCTAATAGGTTTAAAAATCGCCCTGGATTTATCTATTGAGACGGTTATATAACCGCCTCTATAGATAAAATATTTAAAAAAAAAAAATCTATTTTTGAAAGTTGTTTATTGATGCGGTTTGAAAACCGCCTCTATATATCTTTTTTTTTTTTTTTTTTTTTAATTTGCTTTTTGCATTGATTTGATTCTCCTCATACATGATACAAAATTCCAAACTAGAACAAAACAAATATCTATAATACCATCATTATATATGTATAACACAAATAAGGTATTATCTAAAGAGTCTTCAAAACAATGGACAAACTAAGACAATATTACAATATTAAAAGTTTCAAATTGTTTGATAATTTCAGTACAACACTTCACTTGAACATAAATGTTTCAAAAAACTAATTCGTACAACTAATCCTCAAATCTAGAATTCTCCTAAGTTTTCTGATTGATGAGATGCAACAAATGATCTTTGGCCAATTGGAGATTGTTGATCCGGAACACCTACATTGCCCTACATACAAATTTGCTTTTGTAAGTTACATAGTTCACACTTTTCATTTGGGTTTCAAATAACAAAACCAAGGCATAATAAAATTCAGCCAAGTAGTATACATGCCAAATAATACTCACACCAAATTACAACTCAAATCAATGAATCAAATTTAATAATTAATTTCCCAAAGTTCCAGTATTTTCAGCTTAACATTAAACAGATTTCTGCAGATCAGTCATTTTATAAATTTTATTTGGAACACTTAAAGTTATCAAAGTAACTTGAAATTTAACAGGGATGAACTCATATATATGTACAAGCTACCACAGAAAATTCAGATCAAGATAACATTTCTAGAATTTATTAAAATTCTCGTCATATGGTAAACACGAATCTGTCCTGACAGATTTAGTGTCTCATAAGAAAATTAATAACTCTTTCAATATCAATCCAAATACTATAATTCTTGATTCTAAACTCAAGCCCTGTGTGTTAACTTTCATTATATTCATCTTTTGTATCCAGATTTCACATATATAAATTACTACGAATATTTAATCACTACAAACACAGACACTGTCCATTTGACAGATTTGTAGGATTTTCTTATAAATTCTCAAAAGGTATTCAAATAACCATATTTTCAAGTGAGATTTTAAACACTTATACTAGACATATAATAAATCAATCTTCAACAAGCCGTTTCCCAAATTACTTTTTACAAAAATCCCAGAATTTCATACAACTTTCTGCTCACTGCAGAAAACAGAAACAAAGCAGTTTCCATGGTCACACATATACTCATGAATCAAGAAGAATATCAAATCCATAAGCAAACCCACACATAAACATAAAAGCCCAGCAACTTCCATTAACAAAAATCAAAGATTAAACCCCCAATATCAAAACCCTAACTAAATTTCATCTATCAAACAATCTCAATCATACCCACTTCTAAACCTTGATTAAAATCATAAGCTCTTACCTTAATTGATCCTCAAAACTAGAATTCTCTCAAGTTTTCTGATTGATGAGATGTAACAGATGATCTTTGACCAATTGGAGATTGTTGATCCGGAACACCAAAATTGCCCTACATACAAATTAAGAGACTTTATAAGTTCCTATAATATTATAATTCCACATGGGTTTGCCTTCAATATCTAAACCACCACATAAAAACATGTGATATGATATATTGTATCTAGGTGGTCTTATATAAATACAGTTTTTTTTTTTTTTTTTTAATTAATCAAATATACATAGAGTAATCAACACTCCAATATCAACTGAAATCACCTTATAACACCATGCAAGCCACCCGCTTGCTCCAATTCAACAACCAACCACAACTTACAATTTCAACTAAGTATTTTTAAGTAACAATTATAAGATAAAATTACCTAAGGAGAAGAGTTTTCAAACCCAATCATCCTATATAGTAGCCTGCAAAGATCAAATTCCACTGTTAACTCAAATAACCACAATGTGTTACATTGGTCCAGAAAAATAATATATATATATATAGCTGATCAGAAATGATATCAATATTTATACAAATGGGGAAGCAAAGAGCTAAGGTTCCAGTCTAGTTAAAGCATAATTACAAAGACAAGTACAAACTAGCTACCTTGCCAGGTTACATTAATATATTCTGTAGCTGCTGCCCAAGCTAAACTATAAAATACCACATAATATGTTTGTGTTGACATATTTATAACATGCACAAAAGATCTCCTTAACACTCTTATCTCTTCGTACACAGTTGTCAGCCTCCATTACCTAAGGAGAAGAGTTTTCAAACCCAATCACCTTATATAGTAGTCTGCAAAAATCAAATTCCACCGTTAACTCAAATAACCACAATGTGTTACATTGGTCCAGAAAAATAATATATAGATATATATATATATATAAAACTGATAAGAAATTATATCAATATTTACACGGAAGCAAAGAGCTAAGGTTTCAATCTAGTTAAAGCATAATTACAGAGTCAGGTACAAACCAACTACCCTGCCAGGTTACATTAATATATATTGTAACTGTTACCCAAGCTAAACTATAAAATACCACATAATATGTTTGTGTTGACATATTTATAACATGCACAAAAGATCTCCTTAACACTCTTATGTCTTCGTACACAGTTGTCAGCCTCCAATTACTACATTTGTCTTTTACAAGCTCATGTAAAATGTGATGATTATCAACAAGACAAGATGTAACACTATGCACACCCCTCAAGGTCAGCACTAGGCAGAGGGCAAATGAGATGACCCACACAAGCACATCAATTTTATTTTTTTTATTTTTCTTTTTCAGATATATTACCATATTTTTTTGTTCAAAATAGAATTTTTTTCAAAGCAAACAGGTGGGACCCATTTTCTATTTTCAAAGCAAACAGGTTGGTCACTTCAAGATTTCTTAATCTTAAAGCTTATTCTAGAGGACATATGTTTTTAAGGCTAACTTCATCATAGCTAATAGGTGTATAATGAACGTGTCCATCGTGTCCATCATGTCCATTAGGTGTATAATGGTCATGCCTAATAGCCAATGGGCTGGCAGTGTATAACTTCACATTGACAATATATTAGCACGTCGATTAATTTCTAGATTCTATTAGAAACAACTGAAAAATCATGTGTGTAAAAGAAAAAAATAATAATAATAATAATAATAATTAGTTGAATCACTGAAATGGATTAAAAGATTGCTTATATGTTGTTTATAAATAAATAAAGATTACTTATATGGGTAATAAAAGTAAATGAATTAGAATAGAGGAAAGGTTAGTCCAGAAAACAAAAGCAATCCATCTAGTTGACAGTCACAGGTCCAGTTTCAAGAATCAGTATTTCAATGTTTAGTTTTTTTAAATCCACTTGCCTTCTTTCATGCGTGACTATATTAATTTAATAATCCGTAAAGCAGTGAAGCACTTCTCTCAAAGTCTGCAACTTAACTCTTAGCTTATGTCATCGTTCAACTCATCAACATCTTAGGCCCCACAATCTCTAAACCCCTCTAATGCACCTTCTACTAGGCTATAGCCTACTATGGTACACCGAATAGCACCAGGGTCAGTCACCTCTGACTTTTGTACGTGCTAATTGCTAATTACTAATTACCCTCTCCTCTGTGATCACTGATCAGCCTGCCTACAAACGATTCATGACTTTAAATGGGTTGGGTTTCGGCTAGATTCTCAAAATATATTATATATCACATTTCGTATGAAATTCAATTTCAAAATTTCACAGAAGACAAAAGCGAAAAAGTCAACAAAAACCAGATATAACTAAGATATTAAACAGATTCTTATCCTATATCTTCCTCAACCTCAAAGCACATGCTACAGCCTTTAAAAGTCTTTGGATGAGTTAAGAAAAGAACTAGCTTTTATTGTGCACAACAATTTTGTGCCTTTTACAGGAAAAGCTTTGATCACAACCAAAAGGCTCTGAACTTCTGGAGTTTGCTAAAGCAAAGACAGTTTCTGGAGTTTTGATCAACATTGAGGCAAGCTTCTTTTTCCCTTTTGAGCAATTTATTACTCATCTCTAATTATAAGCTTCTTCATAAGCAATTTATTACTCATCTCTACTTGTAGAAGCATCCGAGTTCTTAAAGTCATATTTCTTTTTCTTTCCCTCAAGTTTATACACTACTGACTACACAAAAAATCACATAATCCAAAAATTTTCTACTTGACCAAATCAGAAAATGAAACAAACAAAATTGGAGAGAGAGAGAGAGAGAGAGAGAGAGAGAGAGAGAGAGAATACCTTGGAGGGATCGATGAAACCCTAGCTCCGCCGATCAAAGCAACAGCTGCAGAGGTCGATGTTGAAGATAGAAAGAGAGAGAAATGGGAAACAAATCTGCGAACTTGAAGAGAAGAAAGAGAAATCGGTACTTGAAAAGAATAGAGAGAGAAAGAGGAGAGCTCGAGCGGCGCCGAAAGTGGAGAGCTCAAGCGACGGCACGGGCAGCGATGATGGTGGAGCGCAGGGGAAAGAAGAGAGAAAGAGGCAAATGAGGTAAATTTTATGAGAATGAGAAATGAGAAAGGCGGTTCAAATATAATTTAGGGATTCATTAAATTTTATGAAGAAAAAGGCATATCCTCTATCTAATAATACTATTGAGGTGGGTTAATAAAACCGCCTCTACAGATTAAAAAGTATAGAGGTGGTCAATAAAACCACCTCAATAGATGTCTATTAAGGCGTTTTACTAAACTACCTTTAGAAAAACCGTCCCAACAAGTTATATTTTTTGTAGTGTATTTTATGATATAATATCGAAAATTAAGCAAAGTTCATAGTACACACAATTCTCTGTATCCTCTCTTTTGCAACAATATTAGTACAACGCAAAAGGGAGTTGCATTAGCCTGAATTGAATCAATTTATTGCCACTTTCTCATCATTGTACAAAAGTCCAGGCATCTGATCCCATCTATGGGAAGTTTGAGTAATGAGGGAGGATCATATTCATTCAGTACCGCATTAAGCTCAATGACCTTTTGTTAAGTTGTTTTTTTTATTTTTATTTTTTATTTTATTTTATTTTTTTAAGACAAGTGAATGAAGGAGACAAATAGTTAAAGTTTGCAATGCATTACTCAAAAAAACGTTGAACTATTTCAATTGAAATCTCATGGTTCAACTGATACCTAGTCAAATTTTTTAAATAATCTAACTATAATTTAATACCTTAACATTCACATTTACCATATTCATACTTCTCCTTTAATTGGTAGAACTTTACAATCTCACATATTGCACTAACTCTTATTCTTTGAATTCAGTAAAATTGTTTCTCAAATTTTAATTTGGTGTAGTCGCAGCATAAATCAAATGACTCTATTTTTTTTTCTTCCCCTTTTTCACTAAAAGATGATGACCCCAAATGACACCAAAGCACTTTTACTTATGCTTGATACCAGGCTTGATGCAAAAGATAAAACATTTATAGCAAATGTTTATACCAAACTTGCTACATGGGTAAGATTATTTCATGTGAATCTCATTTCTTTTTGTTCTTATTGTATGAAACACGTTCACGTTGCATAATTAATTTGATCGAATCTCATTGCTCAACCAATAGCTAGTTAAAATCTTTAAATAATCTAACTATTTTCCTTTCCTTAACATTTCACATTCACGTCATTCATACTTCACTATTTTGAGGGGGAAAAAAGCTCCTTTAATTCGTAGAAATTTATAATCTCACATATTGAACTTACTATTATTTTTTGAATTCAGTAACATCATTTCTCTAATTTTGGTGTAGTCGAAGCATGAATCAAATAACAATTTTCTTTTTCCTATTTTTACTATAAATATTATCCCAAATGGAACCATGCACTTGTACTTATGCTTGATACTAGGCTTGATGCAAAAGATAGAAACATTCATTGCAAGAGTTTATACAAAACTTGGTACGTAAATATTAAAAACTATTTCACGTGTATCACATTTTTATTTATTTTTTGGTTCTTAGTGTTTGAAGCACAATTTATGGCATGAAAATAACATACAAGAACAGATCTACTAAGATCCAAAAAGAAGACATAAAAACCAGAAATCATGAATATTTTAACTAATAACCGTTAAATTGAAATGGTGCGTTTTGCACCTATTCTAATTTATGGTCTCAATCTTCTTCACCACTAGAATGAGAAGCTTCTAGTTGCATTCTTCTACAGACATGCTTCAGTATATAGTTACGGATTCAAGCCAATGTTTTAATCATGCTCTTCTTCATGCATCACCACCTTTCGTAAACTTTACAAAAGGGAACTTTCGGTGCGTCATTACTCTAGTGCTAAAGCCTGCGCTGGCAGCGCTGCCCCTGGCATTGTCCATGGACCATGGGTATGCCGGTGACTGGGTTACCGGTATAAGCCGCTGCCACAATGACTTTATGGTGATCTTATTAGTTGCTAAAAAACCACCCTTGTTGCTATTGTTTCTGAACCGGCGTATCCAATTAATGAAAAAAAAATCTTCCATTGCCACGATCTTTCTACGGTTTCCATGGATTCATCCGCGACTACCTTTTCCGCCGAGAGAGGCCACCAGAAATATGGTCCAACAAAACAGTAGCCTACAGCCCGCATTGTAGCGGCCCAGAACAAATAAAAATAAAAATAAAAATAATAATAATAAAAAGAGATATTTCTAGAAATCATACCCCCACCTCACGTGTCCCACCTACCCCACAAGTCCCCACCACTCATTTTTTCTTCTAGATTTCTCTCCATATCACCCGTAGCTCTCCCTCATTCTCATTTTTTCATTTTCTGTTTTATTCCCCAGCACACAAACTCTCTCCCATATACTCTCATTCGGTCATTTTCTCTCTTTTTCACCGGTTAACCACCATAATCACCGGCGGAATTCCGGTAGTATTTACTGGAGAAAATCCAAAGGAGACTTTCTAGGCTCCATTTGCTTCCAATAGTTTTAAGGTAAAAACTTTAAGTTAAAGTTTTTATATTTTGTTAGTTTCTTTCCAAATCTAAGTAACATTAGTGTTATATGTGATTTAATTTGAGCAATCTTAATGATATTTATGTGATTAAGAAAATGGGTTTTTGATTTTGGTGGATTTATTTGAGGACTAGTTAAGGGTTTTGATAATAGTGTTTATGGTGGTTTCTCTATGGTGAGGATTTAGGGACTTTGGATTCCAAATGTTAATAGTGATTTGATTTAATTTTCCATATCAATTAGTGTATTTGGGTTAGTTGAGGTTCTAGATGATTTTGTCTTGATAGGCTTGCTCATGTCTTTTATAGGTTCTATTTAATCTCCTAGGAGCATTGGAGATTAGGATTTTGAGCGGGTTGTAGGTAGGTAGCTTCTTAATGGGATTTTTAGAAAAATAATCATCATTGCATATGAGATTTATTTTAAGGTTATAAACACATTTTGGAAATTATTGTGAAATTATACTTTTCCTAAGGGGTTTTGTGTTTAAACCTTAATATTTATTTATTTATGAGATAATGCATTATATTTGATATTGCATTTGGGGAAATGCATGATTTGCTAGATTGGAAATTTTATAAGCATCTTTCATTAATCTTTGAGAAGTTATTTGATAAAGTTATTGGATTGTTGTGATTTCTAAAGATGCTTTATCATTGATGTTGTTGTTTGAGATATGTTTTGGAAACTTTTAAATGTTTGGGAATTAGTTGGATAAATGACAAGCTTTGTGAATACTTTGAATGTTGAAAAGTCTTATCCAACCACTTGGAAATGGACTATGTATTTTTATTATGTTAACCTGTGAGCTATTTTGTTGTTTTACTCTTGTGCCAAGACAATTGTGATTATATGGTGATTACCCAGCTGGATGCCGTTTACTTGTGGGCCTAACGAAGCCCCTGGTAGAATCACAACCTACCTGTGGGCCTAACGAAGCTCTTGGTAGAAATAAAGTTGTTTGATCTTTTATTTGTGGGCCTAACGAAGCTCCTGGTAGAAGCCAAGTTATGAGGTCTTTTATCTGTGGGCCTAACGAAGCTCCTGGTAGAAGCCTAGTTATGTGGTCTTTTACTTGTGGGCCTAACGAAGCTCTTAGTAGAAGCCTTGTCACGTGGCCTTGGGTATTTGTTTGTGATTTTATGCTTTTGAAATGTATTGGAAAATTATATGGGTCACATGGTGTATTATGTAGTTTCATTATTTATATTTTGAAAAGCTTGGTGTTGCATTATCCTTCTAAATATTTCAGATTATTGCAAGGAAGATGATTTTGAGAGAATTTGTATAAAAGTTTCCAAATCTACGTTATGTTTTGTAATATGCTTTATTATCAATAAACTTGCATTTCCCCTAACCCTATTATTTATGCTACTTACTGGGCTTTAGCTCATTCCTTTCAATTATGATTTTTACAGAGTAAGCAGAGATTCATCAAGCTGAATTTTTGTGGGTTTGCAGTAGTTGGACAACTACTTTGTGGAGGCTGGATTTTTGGTAGTTCAACCTTAAGTGTGTTAGACCCAGAGGGTTGCACATCCTACGAGATATTTTTGTATAGGAATATTGATATGTAATATTGTGTAAGTATGCACAGACCTCCATTTTTTTGTGGCCAGTGGTCAATGTAAGGGTCATAAAGCTCTGACTTATATTTTGACGATGTACATATATGTAAATGGCTTAATGTAGGAACTTATGGATTAGTGTACTTGAACTTTTGATAATGGACTTTTGATATTCTAAGTTGACATACAGTTATGAAATGTTTGGGAAAATTTTACAGGTGTTTGGGTTGTAGTTTTCTCATGCATCAGACCCTGTCGTGTTTGGGGCGTGACACGCATGGTCATACGGACAACATCATTAGCATGAAGATCCGTTGCTTCATCTGCCATGGCCTTCCGATTTCTGCCGTTTCTCTCCCTGCCATTAAGTGATTACTTGTTTTCTTTGAAGTCTTTTACACTTATTATGGCAACGTCATCAACGCCCAAACGGTCATAGCCATCTATAAAAGTCACCACAAACCAAGTTTAATCTCTGCCACATGTTCGGGTCTCTAGAATGGGAACACCAAATGTACACATTTAGTCATCACGTGTAACACAATTCTTGCTGAAGAAATTGTGTGAATGACCTCAGTCTGATACCGCTGATGGAAAAAACAAAGTAAAATAAACTGGTGGATTCCCGTAAGGTATTTATCACTTAAGAAAGAATGCAATGTTAAAAATAAATTATAATGATCAACAGTAGAACTGTCAACAATCGCAACTCTTATAATTTATTAACTTCCAATAACCGTCAAACGGTTATTAGCAGTTATTTGGATTTCTTTATTTTTAAGAGAATAGTCAACCACCAAAAAGGTTAGGCTATAATATATGAGTGTCCACACTTATTATGGTGTGATCACTCTTATACCTTCAAGAATAAATGCTGTAATAGTTAAAGGAATGAAGAGCCGCAAGGGGAATAAATTAGAGGGTTAACGACTGAAGATGAGGGGGCAAGGGAGAGAGAGAGGCACACGTGAAACAGAGGGAGAGAAAGAGAGACGTGAAGCAGAGAGAGAGAGACGTGAAACAGAGAGAGAGTGTAGAACGTGTGAGAGAGAAAACATTAAATAGAGGAAGGATGACCTAGACTTTTGTGGGTGCAGGGATTCTGACGTGGCAGTATTTGGAGGAGGGCAAAAACCTTCTCTCAGTTTAGCCTTTTATTTTATATAATAGATTATAATTTAATTCTTGCAAATTACTATAACACCCCAGAATTTAATTGTTAAGTTGGGGGTATTTTTGTAAATTTCCTTACTAGATAT
>BKZX01027513.1:0-60358 GCA_014362285.1 Fagus crenata
TTATTGAACAAAACAATTACTCAAATACATATCTAAAAATCATAGGTGGCAAACTTGACAGAATAGAAAATAAAATTGATCCCATCAAACCAACTACAAAATTAGATATTGAAAAACCTTTGTTCACACCACATGAAATACCCCCAAAATTACGTGTTTCTTTTAAAAAAGATAATACTGATTTATTAGAAGAAATTTCTAAAAGACTCCAAACTTTAGATATAACAAATATTGCTTCCTCCTCACAAACTAAGGAACAAACTAATCAATTCAAAAGAATTAATACATAGATAAAATAAAACAAGATAGTCCAAAAATTGAAGAATACATTGAAAATCTACAAAATCAATTTAAAGATTTAAACATTAATAGAATTGCAAATGAACGAGATTTTCACGGCAAGCCTTTAAGAAGTCGTATTGCAAGAACAAGATACCCTGGAAATGTTTCAATTACAAGAAATTTTTATTCTAAACCAACTCCCCCAGATTTACAATTTGAAGAAAGAGAGTTAACTGTTAGAAATTCTTATAATGCTGAATCTTTATATGAATGGAATATTGATGGCATGTCATAATATGAAATTTTAAATGAATTACATGAAATGCTTATGGTTTCAAATGTTTACAAAATTAATAATAAAACTGATCACCAAATTGCAAATATAATTATTACAGGATTTACTGGTCAATTAAAAGGATAGTGGGATAATACTTTAACAGATACTAATAGAAATTGGTTAGCATATGCCTACAAAAGAACTCAAAATGGAACTCCCATAGTAGATGAAAATGGTTTACAAATTCAAGATGCTGTTAATACTTTAGTTTTTGCTATAACAAAACATTTTGTAGGAGACGTGGCAGACTACAGAGAAAGTGCTTATGATAGCTTAGAAAATTTAAGATGTTATACTTTGTCAGATTTTAGGTGGTACAAAGATGTTTTCCTTTCAAAAGTCTTGATTAGACCTGATAATGTTGAAACTTTTTAGAAAGAAAAATTTATAAGTGGATTACCTCATTATTTTGCTTACAAGGTTAAAGAAAAATTATTTGAAAAAGGTCACACAGATTATGCACAAACTACTTATAGAGAAATTATTTGCACAATTCAAAAAGTAGGATTAAATTTATGCAATGATTTAAGAATGACTCACCAACTAGAAAAAGAAAGAAAATATGCTAAATTAGAATTAGGAAATTTTTGTGAACAATTTGGTTATTCACCATTAAAAACTATTGCCCCATCTAGACAAAGAAGAAAACAACAAAAGATTTATAAAAATAATTATAAAAATTACAATAGTAATAAAAGAAATAAACCCTACAAGTTTTATAATAACAAACCTTATAAAAACTCTAATTTTAAGTCACAAACTAAAAATTTTGGAAAACAAAAAGATAGAACTCCTGTTTGTTATAGATGTGGGAAAACTAGACATTTCCAAAAGAATTGCAAAGTTAAGAAAGAAATTAATAAAATAGATATTAGTAAATACTATGCAAAACAATTAAAAAACAAGTTTTTACAAATTTTACAAACTGACTCAGAAAATGACTCAAATGACTCTTTAGAAGATAATGCCTCAGATAATGAAATTTTTCAAATTGAAAACTCTTATGATAGTTCCTTTTTAGAAAATTCCAGTGAAGAAGGGGTAGAATTATGTCATTGTGATAACAAAGATTTTTGTTCATGCAAGAAAACTATAAATGTTTTAACAAAATCAGAACAAATTATTTTTGAATTAATTGACAAAATAGAGGATCTAGAAGTCAAATTTGAGTATTTAAAGAAAATTTCCCAAATAGATCATCAACTTACCGCATTAGCAAAAACAGATAAAACAAAATATAATTATACTAATATTTCAGACATGTTTAAAACACAAAAAGCTCAAACCACAATCCAAGATCTTCAACTAGAGATAAATTCTATAAAACAAGAAATTAAAGAAATTAGGACTAATTCTCAAATTGCTCATGAACAATTTAGCCAAGAACTAGTAGCTTTAAAATTAGAAAATAACTCTATAAAACAAACTCCCATTATTTCAGAGATAGAAGACAAATTACAAGGAGATGACGACATAAAATTCCTAACTATATCAAATTCTACTGACCTTTTCATAAATTTAATAGATAGAGTATTATTTCAAAAATGGTATACTTAAATTCAAATTGTAGTGAACAAAGAATATTATTTTACTATTGTTGCTTTGTTAGACTCAAGAGCTGATTCAAATTGTATTCAAGAAGAATTAATTCTAGCAAAATATTATGAAAAAACCACTGAAGGACTGTCTCAAGCTAGTGGAACAAGTTTAAATATAGAATTTAGATTACCAAATGCACATGTTTATAGGGATGGTATTTATATTCAAACAACTTTTGTTTTAGTAAAAAATATAACTAACAAAGTAATATTAGGGAACCCTTTTATAACCTTATTATATCCTATCAGAGAAATTTCAGAAGAAGGTCTCACTACACAAATTTTAGATCAAGAAGTTACTTTTCCTTTTGTCATGCCACCAATGACAAAAGATATAGACTTGCTAAAAGAAATTTCATTTTCAAAATAAATAAATTTAATTTCTAAAATATCTCAACAAACTTTGCAAATCACTCCTTCTTTTCAACAAAGTTTAAAGTTATTATTTAGTACTCTTTTCAAGTTTTTTTATTAAGTGCTTTACAACATAGGAGGCACTAACAAATTATATTTTTCAGGATGAAGAAGATAGAGTTCGGAAGATACAGCCTCCCTCTTTATCCAAAAGGAACAAATTTTAAATTCAGAGTACTTAATTATTTAGCCAGCTCCATCAATGAGGAATAGCAGTGTCTTTTAGATGCTCTCTGGAACACTCGTTATGATGGAAAGAAATTTCTAGACAGCGTTAATGCCTTAACGTATTATTTTAGTCAACTCAATAATAATTCCATAGACAGCAGCAAATTTTCCTCTTTTACAGGTATTCAAACTACCTCTTAAGATCTTAGCAGCAGTTCTACTCAAATTACAAATTTACTGGAGATGCCCCCACTGGGCCGAGAGGCTTTTACCTACTAGTAAAAGACAAAGGTGAGCAGTGTGAGTTAAAAAGCTTGTCTCTTGATAGACAGCCTTTATCCCCACTGGATAAAGAAAAAAGTATAGAAACACAAATTCTTAGATTACCACAAGAACTCAATGATAAGATTTTTCAATTTGCTGAAGATAGGTCCCAAGGTTTATTGATTAAATTACAACAGTACTTTTTTACCAACAAAGTCATTATCCCCCCATATTACTGATAGATACTTAGGCAACCAACACAGTTTATTATTCTAATTCGTCCAAATTGGTATTAATCTAGACATCTACCCCAATCCTTTGCCAATTCCTATAGATAGTATGACACTAATCACTGTAGAGCTTCTTTTAGACTATGGTATGATTTCACAAATTTGGTTCTCAGATAAAGCCAAGCTAGTAAATTTCCCTTATAAACTCAAAAAATCCTGTGAATTAAACATATTCCCAAACAAGTCCCTTTTCATAGATATTGACTTAATTCCTCCTGAATGGGTCAATAAAAATAACTATTCCTATAAACTATTACCAAGTTACCATTTTATTTGTTTATATGCCTCTTCTTCAAATGATAGTGAAAGATTTTATAATCAAATTGACCCAACAAATTACAAGTTTTCTGTTACAGACATTCAAAGATGTAGAGCCCATATGTGCAATATAATCCAAATGAGATTCCAAGAAGATCTGATCCTTAGAATTATAGCACAAACTCCCCATATGACCATCTGTTCAGAAATTAGAAATACAATTATCTCATGTCCAGAACCCCAATTATGGAACAGTCCAATTACAAAAGAGTATATTGCATACTAGAAACTCCATGTAAATGAAATTCTAGAAGAAGAAGATTATGCCTACCATGAAGAAAATGATGAAGATTATGACTTTGATGAAGAAGCTATCCACAATTTGGACACCTAGATTGTCGGCATCTTCACAACCGTTGATCTCAAAGATTCTTAACAAGTTTTAAATCAAATTATTTGACAAGTTGACAAGACAAGATGTAAAGATGACGACTCAAATTGGAGATTTCAAGATTCCATAGATTTCAAATTGACTGGTTCAAGACTCCGGACAAAATTTACTTTTGGCACAAAAAACAAATTTCAAGTTCAAACTTTCATCACTAGATTCTTGACACAATGAAGACAAAAGAAGACAGAAGACTCTTTTCCTACTTTCGATGCAAATTGACAAGTTCAAAGAAAGATTCCAGACAAATTTACTTTCGGTGCAAATTGACAAGTTCAAAGAACGCTCCCAGACAAATTACATTTCAAGCTGATTGACAAGTATTAAAGATAAGATTTCTAACAAATTAAAGTAGACTACTTTTGGCAAGAAGATCCGGACAAATTTCAATTTTCAGATTTTATCCAGATTCCACTTTTCCAAGTTATCAAGACTACTGTTCAAATACCTTAGTCAAATTATTGTTCAAAGTTACTGTTTATTTTACTTTTTCAAGTTCTATATAAACCATCCTTCTGGTTTGTAGAAGGCACGGTTTAATATAGCTACTTCTAGTTTTAGCAAACTCTTTGTCATCTCTCTCCCTCCCTCTCAGAGAACAAAACCTTCTCCTTTTGTATCTCTCGAGCTATCTCTGTAAGTTCATCAAGTTTATCAAATGAATTATGAATTTCAATTTCAATCAATTATTTTCAGATTTCATTATTGTTAGTTTAATTTTGTTTGCAGCATATTTATACCATACTTCCTTTACTCTTTCCATTTCTAGTAATTTCATCTTTATCATACTGCTTATCTAGATATATATATATATATATATATATTTTATATGCTAGTACACAATCTTTAAGAAGTGGGTGACCGTGGTTCCCACCTTCTTGCAAGGAAAGGTGTACTTTTGAGAAAATGACAAGAAACCTCCACTATTTACCTATTAAGACAGGTATTGTTTCATCTTTGATCAGTTGCAACTACTGATACACCAGCTACAACCAAACAACCTCAACAACATCAAATAGACTCAAAGGATAAAGATAAAGATAGAAACAAACCTCATAATTGATAATATTAGATTATCAAGATAAGTTATATTCAAATGTATCAATTATCCTTACCTTAAATTTCACTGTAAATTCTCAATTATAAATATTACAGAAGCTCGTGAGATACACGGGAAGCCAAAAACTCAAATACAATCTTTCCGATAGTTATATGTTTCTATACTATCTTTTTATACTTTTCAGCTAGGCATGTGCTTGTAGTGTTTTTGGAAAAGATAAAAAAAATTAAAAAAAAGAGAAGGAGACTTTCGGTCAAGCTTTGATAAAACCAAAAGCCTCGTTGATATTTTTGTACCATTGATACGGAAATAACAAAAAAAAAAAAAAAAGAATAATATCATACTTGTTATTTCTGTATCATTAATGCGAAAATATCAAGAAAAAGTCTGAAAATAACATTTCCCTAAAATTATATTATTTCTATTCTTAAATGTATTAAATTAAAAAAGTTTAAGTTTTTACTAGTAGTGCTAAAAAATAAAAACAATAAGTATTTCAACGTTGATATCACTTATTTATGTACTGCACAAGATGAAGAACAACTTAAGGTTAAAAGTAAGGTGAACAAAATTATATAACAATATTTAAATATACATAAGTGTATTGTTCATTTTTTTTAATTACAATTTTATAGTACACTAGTCAATAATGCACAACAAAATTAAAAACCAAATTCATCTCAAAACACATACTCTAACAGTGTGCCATGTCTTAAACTAAACTGTTCCCTGAACCATATTATTATTATTACATCATTTTGATCACATGGGTAAAAGCAGATTATAACTGTAAAACAAATTCATTTTAAATTTTGTGAGGGGTGGTTTTTCGTGTCACGCCACGTGTCGCAACGAGATTGGTTGGAACGTGAACTGGACTTTCGAGGGTACGGGAGTTGAACCCAAAATTCAACCCAAGGCCCAAAAGGAGGCCTAGAGGCTAATGGGGCACTTTCCTTAAAGAAGCGAGGACCGAATCTGCCAAGGCCCAAGTCCAAATGAGCAGCTGCAGTAATAATGACCAAATGGCCCAAGATGTAGTGTCTTATTAACGAAAGCCCAAAATAACAATGCACTGGTACTTTCACTGTTCCATGGAAGATCTGGACTCAAAGTATAACAATTTAAACCCAATATGGGCCCAAAGTTATTAAAACATGAATCCGTCACTAATATCTGCTGCAACAAATAGAACTCATAACAATAAGCTTGTAGGGATTAAAAGAGTTTGACTAAGCGGGAGAGAACCAATTCTATGAAGCATGCATGGGTTGATAAGGGAAAGTGTTTAGGGTTTTATGGTGTAAGTCTCAAGGTTGAAGAAGGCCAAGAGCTTAATATGATGTTTACTGCCGTAGCCCAAAATATCTGCCAGGAGGCACTTTTGGAGATGAGAGTTCAACTCATGGTGTCTTTGGCCTAGGTCAGTGTTTAGGGTTTAGGAACAGAGTTTTAAGGTCGAGGGTGACCTTAAGACCCTATACTTGAGGATGTGGACTAGAGAATGCACTTAGAGAAAAATAGCCCGATTACTACTGTAATGAGTTTCAGACTATCTTTGCAATCTCCATGGCATTTTCTGATCTGGTCGTGGGTCAATGTTTGGGATAGTGAAAATGGTTAAGGCTGAAGTGTTTAGGCTTGGCTTGAGCTGGTTGTATTGTGGTTGGGCTAAGTTATGGATAGCTTGAGTTGAGTTGTCGAGTTGTGTTAAGTTAGGTTCCATTTATAGAAGGTTCCATGATGGTATAGGTCTGTTATGCATGCTCCTTGGCCTTGGTTTCCAAGAAAATAATAACTCTACCCCCCAGTAGGCCTTGAGCCATTATTTTAATGGAAGCCTCACCTATAGAATTAATTCCCCACCTCCAAACCAAACTCCCTAAGTCCTACAAAAATGGAAAAGTGAGCCTAGCACAGAGCTGGGCTATAAGGGTCACTTCCTCAGCCTTGATTGGCTGGTCAGGTCATGATGGTGAAGATAAAATAAGATTTTTGTCCTGTTACGGATTTCTACCGCGTCTTGTAGCCAATGGTGATTGAAATCCTCATCATAATTACTGTTCAGGCAGCCAAATCCCTGAGTTCAGAGTTCCATTGGTCTGAGAAAGATATGTCATCCTGATAACCTGCTTGTTTAAGCAAGCCTTTATACTTTTGGGGCTGAGCTGACTCTAGCTTGTGTGTTGTTACTGCTGCAGAGCATGCAGCCAATGGTTGTGCTTTCTTAGCTGTATTCTTGGCCCAATCCATGAGTTTCTTTGTGCTTTTGAGGTCTGGAGTGAATTAAATGAGGGAGACAAACTCACTCTTCAATTCTTGAAAATGATGAGAGAGAAATGGGGTTTCCAAAAGGGAATAACTCCTTGTCTAGCTTTCATTTAAAGCTGGTCTGACTTTTGTGGGGCCCTATGGACAGCTGTCCCAGCTGCCTGAAGTTAAGTAGAGGTCTTGGGCTTGCTTTTGGGCTTTAGTTGCTCATTAAACACTCTCTTTAGGCCCGAAAATAGCTTGTTAGAGCTGACAACAGGGGACTTTTGGGCTGGGCCTTTAATTGGTCACCACCAAGTCCAAATAACCCATTTAATTTCTAGTATTTGAGTCCCATGTGAGCTGGTCAGTGGGTAGTGGACGAAAATGGGCCAATACTCTAGGCTGAACTTGCTGGGCTCCTGCAATAGCTCATACTATTTGGGCCCAAATGACTTAATGGGAGTTAAATGTATTTGGGCTTTAAATATCAGCCCTCTACAAATTTCATGAGGAAACTTCAGTGTTGAGAACAACACGAATATGGTATAATAAAAATACAAACAAGTTTCCAATCTGTCTAAATCCAATATTGCATAAATAATATTTAGTTTCTATAGTCCAGAGGGCAAAGGTTACACTGAAGCAGAAAAAATAAGGAATTTTCAGATTGAATTCATCATCTATAACTTTATATTCCTGAAGTTTATTTAGCTCACGAAAAACAATCTAAACAAGAACTATTATATAAAAGAAAATAACAATAGCTGGTAGAGTGGTACCTAGATTTCCAATCATGGTACCTTACTGTTCTATAGCCGTTTCGTTCATCCTGTAATTCTTCCGAATTCATTATGCATCCCCTCTCTCTTGATTACATTGTTTACAGCTAAATCAAAGTCTGTCGCCCGTTCCCAATTTCTTTTCTTTTATGTATTTTCTTTGAAATATCATGCTGATGCATAGGAAACTAACAAGAAGCACCATGTGCATTATCCAAAAAAAAAAAAAAAAAAAAGCACCATGTGAGTGGTGGGCCCCTTCGGCACCCACACAAATCAAACCGTGTTGACCCATGGGATGCGCTTTCCAGGCAATTACAGGCCGATTAAAGTTTGAAAAAAGCACCATGTGAGTGGTGGGCCCCTTCGGCACCCACACAAATCAAACCGTGTTGACCCAAGGGTTGCGCTTTCCAGGCAATTACAGGCCGATTAAAGTTTGAAAGGGCGAGTGCAATTTAACTTTAAAACTAGTCGATAACTCGTGACATGCACGAGAAAATTTATCATAATATAATTATTTATTTATTTATTTATTGTCTAAAATAAAAATTAATAATCATAATTTTAAAAGATATTTATTATTATTATATTTATATATAAAATATATTTTGATATTAGACATTAATTATGATTATGTTTATATATATAGAACAATATATTTTTTTTATTAAAAACAATATAATATATCAAGATTTTAAAAAAATATTTAATTATAAAATAAAATTTAAATTTAATTAAAAAATATATTAAAATAATAAAATGTACAATTATGAGAACTTAACGTAATATTATAAGTTCAACTAATACGTTTTACATATACTATAGATTGGATAAAAAATCAATGCATCGGCCCCTCTCTCTTCCCATTTTGTCTCTCTCCTCTCTATCACACCTCCTCAGTCCTCCCTATTCCCCATCACCATCAACATCTCCATCTCCAACTCCTTCTAACTCCACACCCCCTTGTCGCCACCATTACCACCTCCCTTACCCCCTTCCTCGCTCCCTCCTCTTGTGTCATAGAGTGTGCCCAAGCCAGCGCCACTCCAAATGGGCCAGAATATGAGAACCATCATCACCAACTCCTGATCTACCGTTTCTCAATTCCTGGGCTTTGGTGTTAATTGGCTTTCTTAAAGTCAGTAATTCATTGTTCCAGACTTTTGCTTATAGACAACCCTCCACTCTTCCCTTCAGAAGATAATCTGCGACTGTTGTCAAAGCCCACAGGGGAGGAAAAAAATAAGCAGATATGGTGGACAGTGTTGTGACTTTCCTCTTAAATAACGTGACTCAGCTGCTCGTAGAAGAATCAAAGTTGCTTTGTGGGGTGAAGGGTCAAGTCGAGTTACTTCAACGCGAGCTGAGAACGATCAACGCCTTCCTTCAAAATACTGAGCGCTCTGAGCCTACGAATATCGTTGTGAAGGAGGAAGTCAGCCAAATCAGGGACGTAGCCTACGAGGCTGAGGATGTTATCGACACTTTCATCGTGAAAGCCACAATTCACACGAGAAGAATTGTGTTTGGGAAGGTAATCCATTACTGGAAACAAGCAAGCGCGCTTCATGATATTGCACAGGATATAGAGCGCATCAACAACGTCATCAAGGAAATTAACGACAGGAGGAGCAGGTACCCCATAGAAAAAGCTGAATCCGGAGAAGTTGCAGAAGCAGAGGAGATACTGCATAGGCGCAGGAGAAGTGTCGAGGAAGATCAAGTGGTGGGCTTCAGTCATGACATAGAGGCATTGGTGAAGCAGATTGTTGAAGGGGGTTCTCGACGTGATGTCATTCCAATCATCGGCATGGGTGGCCTCGGTAAGACCACTCTTGCCAGGAAGATTTACAACAACGATCGAGTCAAAAATCACTTCGATGTGCGTGGGTGGGTTTATGTATCTCAAAAATACAGAATCAAAGAGCTGTTGATCGATTTTTTGAAGGCTGTGAGGCCAACGTCGAAGTTGATGATCTTGAAAGACGAATTGCATCAGGAATTATTCCAAAAATTGGAAGCTGCTCCCATTAAGGATGAATTGAACCAGCTGGAACTGTTCAAAATTTTGGAAGATATGAAGGAAAAGGATGATGAAGAATTCAAAGAGTTGCTGTTCAAGGAGTTGAACCATATAAAAGACTCTGTATTGCAACGTATAAAAAAACGAAAAGCAGAAGAAAAAAAAATAGAGTCTGAATTGCAACTTATCAAAGAAGAAAAAGACTCTGAATCGCAACGTATCAAAGAAGAAGAAGAAAAAGAAAAAGAAAAAGAATTGCAACGTATCAAAGAAGAAAAAAAAAGAGACTCTGAATTGCTAGATCAAATACGGGGTATAGAGGAAATATATAAAAAGAATTGTAAAGATTTGCAAGATTTCACTGAGGATGAATTGAAAAAAGGGTTATCTAGATGCTTGCAAGGAAGGAGGTACCTACTAGTCCTGGATGACATCTGGGACAATAAAGTGTGGGACGAGGTAAATACTGCCTTCCCTGATAAGTCGAAAGGAAGTAGAGTATTGATCACTAGCCGCAATAAAGAAGTGGCTGTACACGCAGCAAGTCCTCATATTCGTCCTCACGAACTCCCATTTCTTAATGAGGAGGAAAGTTGGGAACTCTTCTCTAAGAAGGTGTTCCGAGGAGATACATGTCCTGCAGGTCTTGAAACTCTAGGGAGAGAAATTGCAAAAAGTTGTGATGGTTTACCACTTGCTATTGTGGTGTTGGGGGGTCTTTTGGCTAACAAGGAGAAATCAGATCGAATATGGAAGAAATGGGCAGGCCATGTCAACTCATATCTTACTGAGGATAGATCACATTGCATAGACATACTGGCTCTAAGCTACAACCACCTGCCCCGGCGCTTGAAACCTTGCTTTCTATATTGTGGTATGTACCCGGAAGACTTTGAGATACCTGTGAGGCAACTAATCCAACTGTGGATAGCCGAGAGATTTATACTGCAGATTCGCGACAGAAATGTGGAGGATGTTGCTGAAGATTACTTGGAGGAACTTATTGATCGAAGCTTGATTCAAGTGGCCACGAGAAGGGCAGATGGAGGAGTCAAAACATGTCGTATCCATGATCTTCTACGAGACTTGTGCATAAAAGAGAGTGAAGAACAGAAGTTTCTTGAGGTTTGTTCAAATTTTAACCTTTCAGATTCATCTATTAGCAAATCCCGCAGATTTTCCATCCAATGTGCCACCCTTATAGACATTTCTTCGGACCCTTATCGTTATCCATCTAGTAGTCGTTCTTTACTATGCTTTGGGGATGATAAAATTTTGTATGATGAAAGCTACTTGAAACGGCTTTGCAAAATGTTTAAGTTGGTTCGGGTGGTAAATCTCGGGAACATGGGGGCTTTTAGCTCAATTCCGAAGAAAATAGAAAAGCTGATCCTTTTGAGGTATTTGAGGATTCAAACTGGTGAGCTTGGTGTCATCCCGGCTTCCATATGCAACCTCTGGAATCTGGAGACGCTGGACTTGAGAAATTCTAAAATAAAATGTTTGCCTAATGAGGTATGGAGTTTACAAAAATTAAAGCA
This sequence comes from Fagus crenata, assembly GCA_014362285.1. Lineage (NCBI taxonomy): Eukaryota > Viridiplantae > Streptophyta > Magnoliopsida > Fagales > Fagaceae > Fagus > Fagus crenata. Next base: position 11,719 of record BKZX01027513.1, read on the forward strand.
TTTGTACCTGGGTGGGCCAACATCTCTACCTAGAACAAACACAAAAGCTTTACCGAATCTTCAAGTCCTTACTGGTATAGCTATAAATCAAGACACTGAGAGTCTCCTCGCCAAGGCCAGATTTCCTAATGTGAAAAAGTTAGGATTACATTCTTCGCGCTGGACGGAGCCAACGTTATTGTCAAGTCTCCATCCCTTACCTCATCTGCAAACTTTGAAAATTAATGGACTTAATCATCTTGGAAGACAAGAATCATTGCACTTGACCCTCACGAAGATAACCTTACTGTGCAAGAACTTATCTTTAAGTGTTTTGACTGTGTTGGGTAGCCTTACTGAACTTCGAATACTGAAAATAAGAGGCGAAAACATGGAACAGAAGGAACTCAATTGCGATGGGAGCAGTTTTCGTCAACTGCAGGTCTTTAAAGTTGCGAATTTGAAATTTACGTCCTGGAATTTGGGAAGAGGTGCAATGCCAAGGCTTCAACATTTGGTCATCGACAATTGCAATCTTTTGAATATGCTCCCTGACGAATTATGGTCCTTGACTGCCTTGCGGGATGTGGAAGTTTTATATCCCTCGAAAGATTTGGCAGAGAAGCTTCAACAGTTGCGAATGAAGAGTGAGTGTAAGCTCCAAGTCTATCCTCCCCTGGACGCAAGCAACTAAATGAAAGAAAACCGATGGCTTCATCTGTTGCTGTATGTTTGGGGGCTGAGGTGTCCATATATGTTCCTTTCATATGTCCATGGCTTCAGTTTTCAATATCATGTATGATATACTGGTTGTTACACTTTGTTATTTTTTAATATCCTAAGCCTTCACTTTGAAAGGTGCTATGATTTCTAATAAGTTATGTGTCTGGTTATGTATCCATAACATTTGTGCTGGTGTGTATACTGTTTGAGTAAAATGTTTTGTGCTTCTAAACCTGTGACCCTTCTTTTGCATAGTGATTTCCGTAATGTCTAACTGCAGTTTGGTTTGTGTTAATGTACCAAAATCGCTTATCAAAATCTTATGTTTTAAACATCCGGCATGTATATGTTCGTTCGATTCCAACTGCAATAGAAAGGCTGATCCATTTGAGATAGTTTGAGATTGATCAGATGTCTTTTGCAAGTTTGTTCAGATTCAAAATTTAACCTTTGGAATCTGGAAACTCTTGACATGAGAGGTTATGATGTATACTGCTTGTCCAATGGGATATGGAAGCTTCAACAACCAAGGCATCTGTATCTGTCTCGCTTAGTGAGTGATTCCATTATAGGATCAAATTTGTCTGAGCAACTTGTCCTGGAACTAGAAGTAGCTGAGTCCAGAACTTTAAAAGCGTTACTAAAGAACTTCAAAAGCGTTTATTATGAAGTCATCCTTTGACAGTTTCAATTCCGGTTTTTTTTTTTAATTGTACTTTTAATAACTTTTTATAAAAATATTTGGTAAAACTGGTTTTGTTGATGTGTCCAATAAAACATATTATATTTCAAAATATTTTCAAATACTATTTTCTATAGTTTTTGCAAAAATAGTACTATATGGCTATCATTTTTATAATATGTTTTCAAAACAAAATGGATAAAAAAACTGGTTTTGAAATTTATTTCTGAAATGTGTTTTTTGATTTATTTTAAAATATAAAACAAATTAAACGTATTTGACAAAATCACAACCCACAATAAATTGACAACGTTGCAAATCACAGTTCAATAACACAGAAAACAATAAATTCACACCATTGCAAATCAAATAGCAAATCAGTCAATCACAAGTGGCCGAAAAAAGCCAAACCACGATTGAATTAAATCTGCATTTGAATTTCATTTCCCAATAATTAGAAGATATGAAACGAGTGTGTGACGTTTCTTCTTTTAACTTTATGTTGCGAAGATATGAAATGAAAGGCCAATAATTTACGTAACCTTGGTTGCTTGGCTTTATGAGAAATGAAAACCCAACTGAAATTCAAATGCAGGTTAAATTCAAATATGGATTTGGACAATTTGGTTTTTGTCTATCACGTACGTGTGGTTGTGAGAAATGAAATTCAAATGCAGATTTATTTCTGAGAAATGAAATTCAAATGCAGATTTATTTCAAACATGCATGCGTTTGGTTTTTGTCAACCACTTTTGATTGAATGATTGTCCTTCAATCTTTTAAGTTTGAAAATTTTAGTACTTTCTTATTTCTTTTTGCTTTATTGATCAAGGGCAAATTTGGTGAATTTGTTTTATTACTCATGAATATGAAATATAGTTTAAAGATTTTGATATCATATTATCAGATTTTGCCAAACCTTTAAGACACAATAAATTTTATAAAATATTTCACAATTATGTTAAGTTATAAATGTTAAATAATAAAATGATGTTAATGGTGAGCTCAAAAAATGATTAATAAAAAACTATCGACTTAACTATTATGAAAAATACATCAACTATCACGTGTTATGTCAAATTTATCATCGAAGTAGCGTATCGTTAGCTTTGATTTTTTATTTTTTTTAGCCAATTGATGGACAATTTGATAAAATTTTGTTTATTGATTACGAGTGATAAATTTGATCCATAATTTTAATACAACATCAATAACTTTTTTTCTTGCATCAACTTACCTTAGGCTCCGTTTGTTTCGTTGTAAAATATTTTTCATTACAAAATATTTTCAGATGCAAATGATTTCAGGGAAAATGATTTTTTTTTTTTTTTTTTCGTGTTTGGTTGCATTCTAGAAAATGCTCCAGAAAATATTTCACAGTGTTTGACTCAAAGTAAAAAAAAAATAAAATAAATAAAACACATCCCAACACCACCGGAATGGACAAAAAACCCACCACCACCTCAGCAAGCCACCCCACAAACCCACCACGAGCCACCCCACAACCGACCCCGACCCACCGTGAATCAAACCCCCACCGGAATCAACCAAAAACCCAGGAGACCCACTGCACAAAGCCAAAAAATCAACCTAAGCTCATGCGCCTCGTCTCGCCGTGTCATGCCACTCCTCACCTTGCCGCGTCGTGCCACTCCTCGCCTAGCCTCATATCACCGTGCTTCGTCGTAGATTCGAGCTTTTGCTCATGCTTCAATGGGGTTTTCTGTGCGAGAGATCTCGGGGGGGGGGGGGGTTGTTTGCTATGTGAGAGAAAGAGAGCATAGAGAGAAAGCAGAGGCCGGGGTGGCTGGGCAGGAGTTAGGCAAGAGAGAAAGAGAGCAGGGACAGAGAGGAGCCTCACTCGTGTTTTGGAAAATGATTTACGAAATTTTTTTTGGTAAACTGTTTTTCCTTTAATTTTTTCTGAAGGATTTTTTAGTCAAAGACAAATAATTTACGTTGACTTTTATTTTACAGCGAAACAAACACCCGCAGATGATGAAAACGTTTTACGGAAAATGTTTTACGTCGAAACAAACGGAACCTTAAAGAAAATGATAATAATAATAATGGTTTTATTATAGAAGTCATCCTCTGATGAGTTTAATTCCCTTTTTTTTTTTTGTTCAATAATACATTTATAAAAATATTTGGTAAAATTGGTTATATTAATGTGTATAAAAAATATTATTTTTCCAAATATTTTCGAACATTATTATTTGGTTATCATTTTATAAATATGCTTTCAAAATGGATTAAAAAAAAAAACTGGTTTTGAAATTTTTTTCCGAATATGCTTTTGTTTTTGTTTTTTATTTTATTTTTTACAAAATCACAACCCCCAATAAATTCACAAAGTTGCACATCCTTCATTCTTGCAAATGACAATCCACAACAAATTTGCAACCCACAATTCACAATTAATAGCAATTTCACAACAAAATCATTTTGTAAACAAATTCACCAAATTATCCCCTTATCATTCAAGCAAAAAGAAATTTAAAAAAAAAAAGTGGTAAAAATTTCCAAACTAAAAAGATTGAAAAAGATTGAAACACAATCAGTCACTCACAAATGGCCCACAAAAAGGGAATCCATGTTTGAATTAAATCCACATTTGAATTTCATTTTGGATTTCATTTCTCAAAAGGCAAACAATCACATGTCGGTTTCTTTTCTTTTGATTTTCTACTACTAATTCGAGTGCTGTTAGGTGGAGGAAAATGAAATTATGAAGAAGGAGGCAGCCTTTGTAGGTTGCAGGAGAAGATGTCAGCTTGCTTTATTAGTTGTTACCCATTGCAACTTTCAAAAAATCTCATGCAGAAGAAAATATAATTTGATAGCGACTATTTTTTTTTTTTTTGATGAAAATAAAATATTTATTAAGCAGACCAGAAAATTACAATAGTATAGTAGAACTAATTTTGATATAAAAGTAATGTTAACAGGACATATATAACACCGTTGAAGTATTTTTTTAACCATTGAATCTAAGAATACAAAAAATAAATAAATAATTAAATAACTTTTCTTAATAATTGTTAACATGATTTAATATAATTATTTCATAATAAAAGACAGGTCTATGTAAATGTGATGTTACTTCAATCACAACTTGCGACAAGTTGTTAAGAAAATGTGAAAAAAAAAAATTTTTTGCTTGAAACCTAAGCTTTTCTTCAATTTTACAGCCTACTTAACAATGCATTTTGCAACTATCTTTATTATATTTCATCATGAGTTCACGTGATCTTCTTCAAATCACAATGAAAAAAAAAAAAAAAGGTTTATCTACAATGATAAAGCTCAATCTATTTACCGAGAGTTTTATAGTTAAGTGATATTGTCTGGTTTCTCTTATAATGGGAACTAAGTTCAAATTCCTCTCCTTACCTTTTGTAACAATTAAAAATAATAAAAAATAAAAATCTTGTTTAAATTCACCCCCAATTTCCTTCTTGAAGGGTAGACATTTTTGCATTCAAAGTTCTAAATGCATTATAGACAACTCTAGATCCAAATTTTTGTACCAGAGCCTTATGGTCTCTTAAAAAATACCCAAAAGCATTAATAACTAAATTATACTTTAATAGTTTGACCCAATCTTTTTAAACTAAAACCGGAAAAAGGAAGAGGTTCAAGGTTTTTGTGGTCAGAATTGGGATTAGCTAGAATTCGAACCGTGATGATGTACTTAGGTCAACCGATATTGATGTTATTGTTTCGGCCAATACAAAAAATTAAAAATAAAATATGTTATTTGAGTTAATAAATTTGGAAAATGTGCTTAAGTTAATATATATATTAGGTTTATAAAATATGTGTATTTTAAATTCTATGTAACTGAATGCTCTTCGGACAATGATTAAGAAAATATTTAATGTAATTTCTATCCACACTTTTATAAGGAACAAAGTTCATTGTTATATAAAATTGATAAACATACTAAAAGAAGTATTTATTCTCAATGAATTTCATGACCTAATTATTGAATAGACTCTCGTTTTCCTTTTTCTTTTTTTAATTGAAACAATAGCTACTTGTTTTATTAAGCAAAATCTAACTATACAAATAATAGAAGCAAGAGAGTCCTCTAACCACACATGTTCAAAGAGTCATAAAGCCTTTGTGTACCATCTAGGACATGTGAGGCCCTGTTACAACTTGTAGGAGTAAAAGTATGATTAATCAAATGAAAAGAAGAAAACCAACAACAAATGTCATCAGTTACATCGCCCATTAAATGCTAGACAGGGACTGCCATTTTGAATTAAACCAAACAGCTCCTTGTAACAAATATTTACCTCCAAAGCATGTGACACCTACATCCTTGGCTTGAGCCTATAAGGTAGCACTTCACCATTAATTCACACTATGGAAATAAGTGATACATTCAACCACCACAAAATAGAGAATTAAATGTACTTGAATATTAATTTGTGCCACCCTGTAACTTAATTGAATTGAATTATTTATTATCAAAAAAAAAAATTGAATTGAATTATTGATATGACAACCCAACAACCTTTGGCCCACCAGTATTAAATGAGAATTGAACATTGGTTTTGCTGCTACTTTGTTGCAGAGAAAAACCAAGATTAAATTCAATGGATTTGGACAGTTTGGTTTTAAGTTTTTGTCTATGTGTGGTTGTGAGAACTTTTTGATTTCTTTTATCTTGAATTTTTCTACTTAGTGATGCGACGATCAAGGAGGCAGCTTTATTAGCTTGAACAGAGTTCATTGGTGTTACCCATTGCAACGCCCAAAAAATCTCATGTAGGAGAAAATATAATATGACAAAATATTTTGAATGACTCAGATTTTTTTTTTTTGAATGAATTACTGAGATCAGAAATAAGTAAATAAATAAAAAATAGGGAATGATTTGATGAACTTATGTTTATTTATTAATAATTACGAGTATGAAATTTGATCCTAATAAAACATCAAATCAAGTTTAAATCCTTTTTCATTATAAAAATAAAAAAAATAAAAAATTTTGTAGCATTTCAATTTTAAAAAATAAAAATAAAAATTAATATTCAAGTACATTTAATTTTCTATTTTGAATTTAATATTCAAGTAAATTAATATTAATTTGTGCTACCATGTAATTGATATGACAACCCAACAACCTTTGGCACCACAAATTTAATACAATCCTTCTTCAAATCCTTCTCTCTATTTGTAGTTTGAATTTTAAAAAATAAAAATAAAAAATTCCACTTTTTTATACCTTTTTTTTTTTTATAATCTTTTGTTGCATAGGAAAACTAGATGAACATGGGTAGTGTTTCTTTTTCGCTGTTTCTTTGCATGCTTTCTTTTCTTTTCGGTCAAAAGCAATGCTCCAAAAGGTGGTTGGTTGTTAGCTTTTTGAGAAATGAAACTTTAATGAAATTCAAATGTAGATTTAATTCAAACGTGCATGGGGTTTTGTTATGTCTGTCACTTGTGATTGAATGATTGTCCTTCTATCTTTAAAGTTTGAAAATTTTTCCACTTTATTTCTTTTTGCTTTATTGAACAGTGGAGGATTTGGTGAATTTGTTTTATTCCTCATGAATTATTTGGAGTTCATTTTTTATTTTTGAACCTTTTAGAATTAAGATCATTTAGTTTATTTGAAGATTAGATGAAATTACTATCTAATTTGGTTTAAAGACTAAATTTGTTTGCTTTGAAAATTTACTATTGCGGGTTAAATATGGGTTGTTAAATGAGAATTGAGCATGTTGGTTTTACTATAGTGGTTCTTATTGCTTATAATGGTTTGTGAAAGGCACTAGGACATGGAAAATCTACATATGGCAAAAATTATAAATAAAAAAATATATATAAAAAGGTGGATTCTAAAGGGAAAATTAGTATTATTGTGACATTATAGACAATTTCAAGTCCAAGAATAAAGACTTGGCCTGCCAACCATCTCATTTCTCTTTCAAGGACGCAACATTAATACCCAAATTACAGATAATTTGGGTTGTGGACATGTTACAGATAATTTCAAGTCCAAGAATGAAGACTTGGCCTGCCAACCATCTCATTACTCTTTCAACAACCAAAGACTTGACTCAAATAGCATAAAGGGTGACTATCTGTTGTAATAAAAAATTCAATTATGTGCCTTCAAAATGGAGCCTTATTAGTCTTTTTTTTTTTTTTTGAGAAGATTTGGAGCCTTAGTCTTGTTCTTGACATAATGTAAGTAGAAAATTGATCATACAAGGAGTAGCTATGCAATAATAATTTTATTTTAATCTGGCTTAGACTTGGACATTGGATTCCTAACTAGGTTGGACAGCACGAAGTCATGCTTTAAAATCAGTATCACTTACATCTCTATTTATCTTACATCATGCAAATTACTCATAACTTTGGGCCTATGTCAGTAACTATAATACAAAAACACTAATAGCCAAACCAACAAGAATTGAAACACTATTTTGCAGATTTAGCACATCAAAGAAAACATATGATTCTTAAAGTCATAAACCATGTTAATTTTAATTGTTCTTTGTGTCCCTATTATAATATCTTTTAAGTTTGAAAATTTTAGTACTTTCTTATTTCTTTTTGCTTTATTGATCCTGGGCTAATTTGGTGAATTTCTTTTATTACTTGTGAATATGAAATACAGTTTAAAGATTTTGATACCATATATATTATCATGATTTTCCAAGCAATAAGTTTTGAAGAACACTGATTTTCACAAAACATTTCATAAATTTATATCTAATTATGAATAGTAAATAATAAAATGATATCATTGGTGATATCAGTTTCAAATAAGAACAAATAAAAAAGTACCAACTTAACTATTATAAAAAAATACATCAACTATCACGTATTATATCGAGTTTATCATAGAATTAGTGTATTGTTAACTTTGATTTTTTTTTTTAGCCAATTGAAGGACGATTTGATAAATTTTTTTTTTTTTTATGATTAGGACTGTCAAATTTTTTATCCATGATTTTAAACATCAATAACTATTTTTCTTGCATCAAGCTTACCTTTAGATAATGATAATTATAATAATAGTTTATTATGAAGTCATCCTTTGACAGTTTTAATTCCGGATTGTTTTTTTCTTTAATTGTACTTTTTATAACTTTTTATAAAAATATTTGGTAAAATTGGTTTTGTCGATGTGTCCAATAAAACATATTATAGTTCCAAATATTTTCAAATACTATTTTCTATAGTTTTGGCAAAAATAGTACTATATGGTAATCATTTTTATAATATGTTTTCAAAATGGATAAAAAACTGGTTTTGAAATTTTTTTCCGAAATATGTTGTTTGATTTATTTTAAAATATGAAACAAATTAAACCTATTTGACAAAACATTTTTATGCCTGAACCTTTTAGAATTAAGATCATTTAGTTAATTTGGAGATTAGATGAAATTATTATGTGATTAGATTTAAAGACTAATTTTGTTTGCTTTGAAAATTTACTATTAATTGCGGGTTAAATATGGATGTAGCAAAAAATATGTTTATTTGGTGAGAAATCTAGCCACAATATAATTTTTTTTTGACAAATATTCACCTTTGGTAGTTCTCAAAACCTTAGAGCTATATCAGGTTTTTATGGTTAATTAAAATCACAAAAAAAAAGGTCTTGAGAGAGCTATATCCAGTTTAAAATAATCAACAAGTCTTGAGGAAAGTGCAGCGTTTCTTCTTCGTTGTTTCTTTCCATGCATTGTATTCTTTATGGTCAAAATCAGTGTTTTATTAAAAGGTAGCGTTGGTTGTTTGCTTTTTTGAAAAATGAAACCAAAATGCGTATTTAATAGGCCAAATTACATAATCACCCTCTGGGGTTTGGGTCAATTGCAAACAGACTTCTTAGGGTTTTGATTTTGCAATATGACCACCTTGGGTTTTTAAATTGGTGAAACTGACCCCTCTAAGTACATTTTTTGTCGATTTTGTTTGTAGAAATTTGTCACATGCATTACATGTGACCACTTTTTAATAAAAAATTCATTATTATAAACCCAAGTGCAATGCATGTGACAAATTTTGTTAGCAAAATTGACAAAAAATGTACTTAGAGGGGTCAATTTCGCCAATTAAAAAGCCCCAGGTGGTTATATTACAAAATTGAAATCCTAGGGGGTCAGTTTGCAAATGACCCAAACCCAGGGGGTGATTATGCAATTTAGCCTATTTAATACAAACGTGGGTTTGCTTTTGTCTGCCAATATGAATGAAGGTCACCTCTAAAACAACTTTAAAGTTGGGCCAAAAAAAAAAAAAAAGTTGATCTTAAGATTAGACTAATAACAAGGAAAAACAATTAAAAAATACAAACAAAAGATATATATTTCCCCTCTCCAAAGGTTGGAGCTTGGATTTACATAATACCGGATTGAATGCATAATGAAGCTCTTTATTAAGCTTTCACTTCTTATGAATGGTGTTATAGGCTAATGAAACTTCTCTTATATTGATCTAGTCTACTCAACAAGGGTGGTTTAGTTCCACAGCTGAAGGTGATCAACCAATACACATACCATATCTTTTATACATTTAGAAGAGTAGAAAGAATTGTTTTATTGCTTAAAATGATTTGTGCAAGACACTAGGACATGGAACATCTACATATGGCAAAAATTATAAATATAAAATATAAAAAGGTGAATCCTGAAGGGAAAATTAGTTTTACCGTGGATCTGCAATTAGAAAATTGAGATACAAGGAATAGTTATGCAATAATTATTTTAATTTTTATTTGACTTTTTAGACATGGATATTGGATTCCTGACTAGGTTGGACAGAAATCATGCTCTAAAATCAGTATCACTTACATTTTTATTTTGTGCATTTTCAGTATGATTATTTTAACACGCACAAAAGTAAACTATCTCTATTCATCTTGCATCATGCAAATTACTCATAACTCTGTCACTAACAATAATACAAAAACAGTAATAGGCAAACCAACAAGCATTAAAATACTATTTTGCAGATTTAGTATATAAAAGGAAACAGAGCTTAAATATAACTCTAAATATAGCTCATCTATTCAAGGATCAAACATGACTATCTTACGGCTCGGTTCTTGTTTATCACTGAAAAGTGAAAACTACTAACAAACATGCCATGCTCCTCTAGCCCTATAGTCTTTCAACAAATGATTCAAGAGCTAAAGTGAAAGAAGCTTTAAATACAATGAAAGAACCAAAAACCTCTACCTCAAGCAATAATAATTTATAACCAGTGAAAGCCACAACAAGATCTGAGCTCTCTCCTTTTCTTAGGTATAAATTGCTTAATACAGAGCAAGTTTGTGCTACCCTCACTAACAGGGTCTTTTTTCCCAGGCTTCCCCATTGTCCTATCCACCCTATATCAAACAGAACGAATGCAATTTTTTCTCTCAAGCTTGCTTGAAAGTAAGTGATTCCATATATAACTTTATAAATTTACTACAACTTGTTCCTCTACTAAGATTTTTATCTTTGTTTAATAAGAGACCTACAGCTCCTTAACCATCATTTCAACTTCAAGTCTTGAAATTTAAATTCATATAGTTTTTGCCCAAAAATTCAACAACCAATATTTTTACTCAAACCACCATCAATCCTTAGTTTCTTGCACCCATTACCCCGTAAATATGTAAGCCTGAATTCATTATAAAAATTCAATTACAATGTAATCCTTAATTTGAGAGTGAAAAGAATGAAAGCCTCATTTTTAAGACTATTGAAGGAGTTCTGTATTTATAGCAGTAACTAAGCAAGACTAAGCTGAAGCTTAACAAACTAACAAACTAATAACTAACTCCTAACAAAATCCCCAACTAGTCTTGATAGAGCTCAACGTAATGTAGTTTCTTTCTTTGTTGATTTAACATCATGATGGAATTGTTCACATTTAAAACACTTTGATATCGAAAAATTGATTTGCTTTGATTGCTCTAATTTGTAGTAAGTCTAATAAAATGATAAATTGACATGAAAGTTTTGTCCGACAAAAGACGAAAATATATGCAAATTATGCAAATTTGACATTTACACATGGTTTTAAAAACCGGACCGGACCGGCCGGTCCGACTGGTTGAACCGGAGACCGATGTCGAGTTCGGTTTGGTTTTTTCAAAAAACCGGAAATTTGAAAAAAAATGACCAAAAACCGGAAACCGGCGGTTCAATCGGGTAAACCGCAAATCGAAACAGTTGAACCGGTTATGGTCCGGTTCTATCAATTCCAAAACTTACCGTTTTGAAGCCAAAAACTACACAGTTTTGACTCACCTAAGTTCGGTGCAAGAGACCTCATGTTACATATCATCTCAAATTTCAGACTGAACCGGCTTAAATCAGTGTTCCAGGTGAAATTAACGTGTCAGACTGAATTTAGAAATGGCTGTTTTAAATGTCTAATATGAAAGAAAAAGAAAAAAAAAAAAAATAGTAGGGAGTTACGGTGGGGAAAGGAAAAGAAAAAAAAATGATGAGACTAGAGATGCAATAGAGACAGGAGAGAAATGATGTGAAAGATGAGCTGTAACTTATTTGAAGGAAGGCAAAAAAATGGTGAGGACTGAGGAGTTGTGTGGGGAGTTGCGATGAGAGCACTGTCTTTTGAAGAACATAAAAGAATGAAGCAAAGAAAAATGATAAATATTGAGGGAGGAGTATTGGAGAAGATAGATATTAGAAAGAAAAAAGTTTGATGAGATATAGATGTGATGGTTGGCAGGTGGTGAAGTTTGAAGAAAATAGAAGAATGAAGTAAAAAAAAATGATAAATAGTGAGGGAGAGGACTGGAGGAGTATTGGAGGATATTGGAAAGAAAAAAGTTTAATGAGATATTGATGTGATGGTTGGCAGGTGGTGAAGGAGATAAAATGATAAGAAAAAATAAAAGATTTTTAAATTTGTGATGAGTTCAAACTTTAGTTTAGTTTAGTTTTGAACATGACTAAAATCAAACCAAACCAATTTTGAAATAGATGGAATTGATTCTTCTCATCTTTTGCCATTAATTCTTAATATACTATTCTTTTTCTAGCAAAGAAAAAAAAAAAAAAAACAGAAAAATAATATCATAACATTTTATATTTATATCATCCATAATAATATTAGTTTATTATTATTATCATTATCATTATTAGTATTATGGTAGGACAAACTAAAATTGTGAATTTCATCCATAGATATCAATTTAAATAATTTTTGTGTCATCTATTTTAAAGATTATATTTATTTTATGAGTAGTAATATATATATCACGGTAATTCTGAAACGGTACACCGACACACAGCGGTATGAAAATATTCCGTTCCAATGACCAAACTGAAATGGTTACCGGAACAGTTTTCAAAACTTTGGTTTTGTCATGGTTTCTTTTTCTTTTCTTTTTTGTGGGTTTTGTTACAAGTAATTTGGAAACTCATAACATTAATCCATGCCGTAGAGGTGGAAACTTTGAAACAAATATAAAGTGTTTTTTCATTTCTTGTGATGTTAATGTTATCAATTTAGCAACAACAAAAAAAAAAATGTTAATGTTATCAAATGAATGTTCTTTGTTTTTTGAATGTAATGGAATTTAAAACTTATTTGATTTAATTAAAGGATTATCATTCATATGGTTTAAGGATCATTGTTTTGTAATGTTAATATGTTTAGTTACTTACTTACATAGTTATATTTTGCTTAGTTTTGATTTTTTTTTTTTTTTTTGCAAAATAATGAAAATATACAATGTGGAAACTCATATAAAGTGTTTTAAAATTTGTTAACCTAATATTATTAGTTACAAATTGTTTAGGTATTTATTTAATTATTTATGTAATTTAAAATTATTAATTAAATTATTTATAACGTCACCGGTTCGACCACCGGTCCGACCCCGGTCCGAACAGTGATATGGGAACCACTCCCCTTTCCGGTTCTCTTCCCGGTCTGATTTTTAAAACCATGCATTTACATGCTATACATTGACCAACTCAACAATGACATTTTTCTTTAATACTATCCCCACATTTGATGAGTTACACCAGAATTAGCTAGCTCAGCATATCAATACCATAATCTAAAGAGATAGATGAATGTATCAGGGGATTATTCTTTCTTATTTCTACCTTGTTCTTTAAGGCCGTCAATCAACAAGTGACTTGATGGATAACCAATCATTTATTGGATGTCAAGATGGATGTGTGGTAACCTTGGAATGCTAGAAAAAGGAATGAAGTCATTCGAAAGCGCTGGCACAATAAACTGATTGCTTCAATATGCAAGGAGCAAGAAGAGCAAGGAAGCCAAAATTTTCATGGATAGAAGTTAAAAGAAAATAACTAATTATTAGAGAGTTAACAACATGGTTGTAGATAGGACTGTGGGGCATAAAAGGATTTGATACAGCTGCAGAATTAAAAAGCTGCAATTATTTTAAACCACAACTCTCAAGTTGAGTATAAATTTTAAGGAAAAAACACGATTTTCAAGAAATAAAATATTAACATCTCTCTTTAAGTTTTTGGGTACTATACTTGCAATTCTTTACAACATAACTCACACCACAATATTATTAAAATTAGAGTTCGTTAGAGATTTAAGAGTTTATAAGAGAGTTAGAGATTTGTTAGAGCTACAGCAATTATAAATAGTCTTTTCTTGTACATTCATTGATTTAGTCAAGAAATACAAGATATTTCCTCACTATATTCTCTCTTTAAAGTGATTTTTCACAACATAACTCACACCACAATATTATTAAAAAATTTTACAACATAAGGAAAGCACAGATCTCTGAACCAAATGTGCCACTCAAAATTCTAAAATATTTAATTGGAACAATTTGTTCTACAAAAATATATGCGTAGTACTAATAAATCAACTAATGTACAAAAGTTGAAACAGGTGATAGTAGTTTCCAAATTGCAATGGAGACAAATGGTCTAATGGATTTAAGTCTACAATAACAATAATAAACAACTGCAACAATAAAACTGCCTAGAGTAAGGGGCAAACCCTTCAACAACTTTTGACCTAAAATTGCATTTGATTTAAAGATATGTACGCTAAGTGTGGAAGTATGATTGATTCTGTGATGACCCAAAATCTGATAAATGTGTGTGTGCGCTGAGTCCCACATCGGGCATATACTGGGTCAAACTGGGTTTTATTAACAATTGCAAAGAGCCCCAATTGTAACATGACTAGTCCTTTTTGGGATATAAGCATAGATGTGGCTAGCCCTTTCCTTAGGTTGTTACAAATGGTATCAGAGCCTACCCAGTAATCCCGTATAGACATGTACCCCCAAAATCTGATAAGTGTGTGTGTGCGCTGAGTCCCACATCGAGCATATACTGGGTCAAACTGGGGTTTATTAACAATTGCAAGGAGCCCCAATTGTAACATGACTAGTCCTTTTGAGATATAAACGCAGATGTGGTTAGTGCTTTCCTTAGGTTGTTATGGATTCTTATAAAGTATTCCAATTGTAGGTGGTCAAAATAACTCTTTGAATTTATTTTTAGGGTCGGAACCATAAGTTTGGGTTTAGGCATGATTGGGGAGGATGAGAGGAAAATGATATTGGATTTATCGTGGAATTTTTTTTTTTAATTTTTTATTTCAACCTTTCAAATGGATATTTTAAAAAATATAAAAAAATTAATAAATTACATTTTGCTTGGACAACAGCGACAAAACGTTGAAAATTCTCAATCATCCAAAGCATAGTTTTCAAATTATTGCATGGATCTCGATTCAAATTAACTGGTTTTGTTTTTTTCTGAATAAAATAAAAAAATAAAAAATTCACGTGATGGACAATTGGCCCTCCTTTTGAATGAAACACATGCATTTTAAAATAAAACAATACTTTGGACCGTGGAATTGGCTTGAGTCCGAGTGCACTTTGTCGGCCACGTGTGATTGTGAGGCCTAAGAAAACACGAAAGTGCGACGTTTTTTATCCTTAAATTCTTGGCTGTTTCTCACTTCCTTAAATTCAAATATATAAAACTCAACGCTTCCCAAGGAGGCCTGGTTGGTTGTTTGGTCTCTGTGAAATGAAACTCAAATGAAAGTCATTGATCGGGAGTCCTCTGTTTTTCTTTTTCTATGTTTTTATAAGAGAATATGCATTATTTTTTGTGTTAGGTGCAAGAGTTGTTAAGGGTCCCATGCATACACCAGGATTATCTGGATGAGTAACATTAGGAGTCCACTAGAGTAATATTAGTGGTCCAAATGTTCAATAGTGTTACGTTGTTGGTATTATGTGTTCATGTATACGTTAATTGTTTTAAGAGTGATCTTTAGGAAAGTGGTTCAAATGGGTCCAATGTGAGTCCCTAGTTTAGCTCGTTAGGTCCTTGTTTTTGCATTTTCCAATGTGAGTTGTTTTGTCTTTTTGTTTACGTTGCTATTGTAAGTTGAGTCCTATAAATATTGTTAAGTTATTTGAATAAAGTATTTGATTAATCTGAAAAATATTTGTAGTATTTAAGATTTTTGAGAGGTTAGATTTTCTCGAAAAACTTATATCTAAAGGTTAGGATTTCCTCAATTAAATCCATCTTTTATTTTAATTTCTTCGTTTAGCAACAAATTTTATTTATTTTCTCCTCCAAAATTTGTGAACGTACTGCTTGCACTTAAAAAGAGAGAAGGAGAAAGAAAGAGTAAAAGGAAAAATAAGATAAGCAAAGGAAAATATTTACCTACAAAGTGTATGCATATAGCATATAACATATAGGGAGGAAAAGAAGGAAATAGAGAAAATAATATATATATTTCTTTTGTTCTTTGTAAGGAGAACGGAAATGAAATATATATTCTTATCTTTATAAATTCAAATATGCTATTAAGTTTGACAAAAAAATAGAAAAGATATTTATTTTTGAATGTATAAAAAAAGAGTAAACAAAAATTGCCATTAGTTAATAATTTTTTTTTTTTTTGATAATTTGATAGTTGGAAGAAGAGGAATTGAACTCTAGTTCTCCACATAATGGATAACAAATAATGTCATTGAGTTAAAAAGTTCATTTTATCAAAAAGAAAAAAAAAAAGTTACAAAGTTCTTGATTATTACCTTGGTAAGTGGACAAATGAGAAAGGATGATAGCTAAAATTTGTCTATGGGTATTATAATATTTTTATTACACAACAATGATAAGCATAGAAGTTAAAATATGTGTGTGTGTGTGTGTGTGAATGTGTGTGTGTGTATTGTAGTAATTTTATATCCTCAAATATTTTTGTACCTTTCTTTTCCTACAATTCAAATGACACAGTAAATTCCATAATTTTCTTATAACAGTTGAGTTTGCAAGTTGTAATTAATATATAATAAAAGTGATATGAGTGGAAGTCACACATAAATGTAATGTTATATTAATCACAATCTATTATTTTAACAAATTGTGAAATTAGTTATGTCTGTAACATTGTTGGTTTCCTTTGATTTCCACTCAGTTTGGGAAGACATGAAATTATAGGCCCAGAAGGAAACTCACTCCATCCGCCTCATCTCTTCTTTCTTTCCTTACAACCAAACAAGAGAAAATGACTTATTTTCTTTTTCTATCTTTCCTTTCACTCCCCTTCTGCTGATCCAAACACAGTGTTAATATTGTCCTACCATGTTGTTGTATTGATATGACAGCACAGCCTCCCTTTATGTTGCTAGATTTGAATCACCAGTAGGATTGGAATGCATTATGTGATTTCCTTAAACTTGGTTTTTTGATGAGCAAATAATATTTTATTACGCTACTTTTACCGTTGGTTATGCACAAGAGAAATTAGACTTTTTTATTCACTTGGAGGTTTAGAGAAGGAAATAAACCATATTGTCATGATGGACCTAAGCGGAGGTTTTCATGTGCATTGGCGTTGTTGGTTTTTGGTCTTTGACGAATCAAACTTGGGAAAATGAAATGCGAGATTTAATTAAATTAATGATCTGTTTTATATGAGAATATGCATTATTTTTGGTACATACAAAATGAAGACCGCGTCAAGGCTCAAGCCTTCGTTCGAGAAATTATTAGGTCTCACGAGATGATATGTCATTTTACTCAACTGGTCCTCCCAACCAATAAACAGATGTCACATGTTCACATGATTGACACAAATCTCATCACACGATAAAAGTTAACTCTAGTTAAAGAATAATTAAATGAAAACAAAAAAGCAAAGAAATGAATGAAGTTTAAATAGAAATTATAAATTATAATAGAAATTAATTGTACAAAGATTAATATTTGATCTGTCTCCTTTGGGCTAATAAATCCAAGATCAACAACTAGAACTAGTAGAAGATCTGAAAGATCTATCAAGAAAGAAATTATCTTAAATTGGAGTCTTAATTGAGCAAATTAATTGTTTGGGGGACATTTTAAATTAAGTGAAAATTTCGGATAAAAAGGTGTCCTCTGCCTAAAAAATTAAAATCAGCTATTGCATGACTCTAACAAAAGGGGGAGACCTGGAATAGCCATTACTATTTACTAATAAGTAGTAACTCAATTTTTTACTACATTGTGTAAAGCATTACATTGGAATTAAGGCTTCATTTCTTGGGGTTAAAAGTGGATTTGAAACTAATATCTTATCTCATTCAACGTCAGGACCTTGAATGGGTAATAGTATAGTTGGTAGGCCGAAATTGTCTTCATTCTTGTTTATTTATTATGGTTATTAACATCATGACCTTGAATGAGAAATAATATAGTTGGTAGAACATAATTTTTTTTCATTCTTTGAAGTTGGACATCAATTTTCTATGACATGTCCACACTTTTTTTTTTTGGGATAAATTGCAATGACACTCCCTAAACTTTTATGATGTTAGACTAAAACCACTATTTTTTTTTGGAATTTAATACAATAACTTTGATAGTGAAACAAACAATTCCTACTGCCACAATTTAGTCCAAGTTTCTAAAAGAAAAAACGCTTAGCTGTCATGTGAGTCACAAAAAAACAAAAGAGAGAGAAAAAAAGAGAAAACAAATGAATAAAGAATGGAGTGAGAGAAGAAGAAGAGGAAAAATCGAAGGGGCCGAAAACAAACAAAATGATCGAGCAAATTAAAAGAGAGAAAAAAATATTTGTGATTCTGTCTTTGTTTCTCAACGTCATGAACTTGAATGCATAATAATATATAGTTGGTAGATCGAAATTGTCTTCATTCTTGGACTTTTTTTTTTTGAATTGACGATAGAAACACACGCACACATTATACTAATTTTTTGTATAAATGGGGGCTCAAACCCACGCCCTTTAAGGGTGGGGATCAAAGGAGAGGGACTTGCACCACTAGGCCAAATGCCAAGTGGGCATTGGACTTTAATTTTCTAAGACACGTCCACACTTTTTTTTCTTCTAGGAGGGGGGTCGCTAATTACAGGTCCACAGTAGTACCCTTTTTTAATTTTTCCTCACATCTCCACTTTTTACTTTTTATTAATATTTGTGCATACAAAAAAGTTTAATGGAAATAAGCTCCTAGTGTATGCACAAATATAAATAATCTCCTAGTGGAACACACATGTATTTATTAAACAAACTGCCCCTCCCCAATGGTTTTATAGAATAATGATATTTTTCCTCTCATTGATTAAGAATTGATTAAGAATGTGGAAGCTATAATATTTTGCTAAAAATGTGTAAACCATAGTTTTATTGCTTAAAATGGTTTGTGAAACACATTTCAAAAGGGTTGACTAAGTGGTTTTTAGGAGTCTTAGGTTCGAAGTCTCTAGCTAACATCTTGGGACCAATCCCAAGAAATTCCTTCATATAATTACGTGGTGTACATGAACCCAAGATCTGAACTTGAAAAGGGCCAAATAAAAAAAATAAAAAAAATAAAAAGTTTATAAAATTTAAATTAACATCTATTTCAATATTAACAAAATACCAAAGAGCTAATATTAATTTCATTGATTTCTATTTTCGAAATTTTGTTTGAGGATTTTTAGAAAGTGGGATATTAATACTAGTAGTTGGCAATGATGTATCATCAGTTTTGACTTTTGAATTATTTTTATTTTTTCTTTCGATAATGTCCAAAATTATAATTGACTTCCCAATGTTTACAAAACAAATAAAAGTAATATTAATTATCTTATTATATGTCCAATAGTCTTTTAACTAAATAAATTCATTAGTTTGGTTTTAAATAAAAGAAATAACAAAAATGCTCATGGCCTCACAACCCACAATAAAATTATTGCTAATAATTTATTGGCACAACAATACATTGCAAAATTAATGTTAGAGATTTGTAATGTTAGAAATTTGGTATTTGGTTTGCTAAAGCTTAAAAGTTTTTTTTTTTTTGGGACGTGATGGGCCAGATTAGTTTTTTTTTTTATTTTTGGGTTTTATGGAATAATTTGTAATTTTTTGTGGGAAAAATGTGTCAATTATACATATTTTGGAACTACATATACTCACGAACATAATCAAGAACTTAAAAGTCAAAACACATTAGGAGATTATTTCCATATAACTTTTTTGTATGCACAAATATAAATAAAAAGTAAAAAGGTGGACAGGGCCAGCTCAATACATTTTGGGGCCTAAGGCGATAATTTTAAGTGAGACCTTATTGAGGAACAATAATTCATATTTTAAGTGAGGAAATAATTTTGAATATAAGTGTGTGTAGGAGTTTCAGAACTCATATGGAAAAATCTAAACAATCTAAAATAAAAAGTAAGATAAAGTAAAATGTAAAACCTACTAAGATTGAGATTTTAATTTATTAACTAGAGAGAAAGTCAAAGGACACAACTTTTGTGTCACAAATTTTGCAACAACTTTGAAATGGCAAGCAATGAGTGAGGGACCATCACATTTAAAAATATGGGGTTTAGTTTGTCATAATTGTCATAATATTAAAAATATAGGGTTTTTTTTTTTTTTTTTTACATTCCCCAAAAAATTTTATTAGTTTATAATTGAGATTTTTTTTTTTTCAAAGATTATACTCTATTTTATTTTTATTTTTTGGGGGGCCTTAGGCAATGGCCTAAGTCACCAAAGGGTTCAGCCGACACTGAAGGTGGAGTTGAGAGGAAAAATGGTATTACTGTGGACTTTGATTACTAGTTAGCGACCCCCTCCCCCAAAAAAAAAAAAAAAGAAAAGAAAAAACTGTGGACATGTCTTAGAAAATTAAGTCTAAGAATGAAGACAATTTCAGCCTACCAACTATATATAATATATTATTATGCATTCAAGTTCATGACGATGAGAAACAAAGACACCCCACCCTATTATAGTCTTGTTGTAATAAGACCCTCTAATCTTTTTTTTTTTTTTTTTAGAGTTTAGTACAATAACTTTGATATTGTAACAAAGAGCCCTTCTATCAATGTCTCGTCTAGATTGGTAACATAAACAATGCATGGTTGATACGTGAGACGACAATCAAGACCCAACAAATGGCGGGCCAAACTTAACAAGTGGCTGGTCAGACCCAACAACTAATGGAGACACCTCTTTCGTCGTTTTTGGGTTGTATACATACACCAAATGCCACCACCAACTATGATGTCATTTCCCTAAACTTCACCAAATCCACTCACGATTTTCTAATGGGTAGGGGTGGCAAAATATGCCCAAACTCACCCATTAATTATCCACCCAAATCTACTTATTTAATGAATGGGTAAATGGGTGTTGATCCAATTAGGCCTAATTAAGTTGGACCTAATTGGGTTTTAAGTGGTTTGCTTATTAGGCATCTAACAAATTTACCCAAACCCAACTGTCGATCATTTGGGGGTATTTTTATCATTTTTATGGGCATTTTTATCATTTTAAGATATTTTGACCATTTACATACATAAAATAATTGGATAAATGGGTGGGTTAAGTTGAGTTGGGTATGGGCAATACATATTTTGTTAAATGGGTCTAAATGGACAATTGGTTTTTAAGGACCCAATCTAGTTATTACCTACCCAAACCCAACCAAACCCACCCATTTGACACCCATGCTAATAGGTAAATCTGGTATCTCAAAATTACTCGGTTATGAAACAATGTCAAATAATATTACAGAGCTACGATTCGATATTTCATTCTAAAGAAAATTAAGATTTCCATCACCACGTGTCTCAAACAGAAAGAAAGAAAGAAAGCAAAGGAGTAAAGAATGGAGAGAGAGAGAAGAAGAAGAAGAAGATGAAGAAGAAAAATCAAAGGAGAAACAATTCGCGTTGCAAAATTTGTAGGCATGTAGAAAAATTCTCAATACAAAAGCTTATTTCTCTCAGAAAAAAAAACCGAATAAAATCAGACTCCCTCCTATGCCTCATTTTTCATCCCTCTTTGTCAACACCAAGAAACAACAATCATAAAGCTCAATCACATACACACACTCAACCATAACAGTAACATATAACAACCCAGAGTAGCACCAAAAAAAAAAAATCACACCCAAAGCGAAAAGTAATCGAAGAAATCAAAATAAAAAAATTCAAAAAAGAAAAAGAAGAAAAACTCTCACTCTTGTTTGGTCTGACCACTACGGAAAAGACCCCTAAATAAAATTTTTAGATAAGGAGTGAATTTGTTTAAAAAAAAAAAAGTTAAATTATGCCAAACATTTCATGTAATGTCACCTCCCTTGAGATTTTTATAATTCCAACACTTAAATTTTCACTAACACACAATTGTTCTATATTTTGAAAAGATTCATATATATATTTTGAATATATTAATTTATACATATGGAAGGGGGGAGTGTCATGCATCCACAAACCTCAAGATAGGTGAATGTCATTTCATGCATAGTTTAGGTAAGAATTTAGTTTTTATTGGGTAAGTGCCTTTAATTCTAATTATGAAAACTAATTTAGTTTCCTTGATGAAGAAGGAAAACTAATTATGTTATTTTTGTGTTTCCTTGGTATGGAAGAAAAGGTGAGTCCTTGGTGTAGAAGGAAATACTACTCCTTAGTGTGTAGGGAAAATCTATTCTTTATCAAACAATTAATGTATACCTTGTACATCAAGGAATAGAAATTGAAGTTTTATAAATAGACAGTGTTGCAAAGTATAATGTGGTTTTGTCCCAGGGATTCTCCCCTATAGGGAGGGGAGATGAAAGAGCACCACGCGAAAAGTGCAAGTTGCAAGAAGGTTTTGGCCAAGGGTTCCTCCCGGGGGAGAGAGGAGAAAAAATAATAGAAGGTGAGCTAGCTATTCTTTGAGGTTTATGGGTTAGCACACAAATCAAGGTGAATCTGTGACGCTTATATTAATGCAGAGAAGTATTACAGACATACATAAAGAATATTTGGGGTTTCCTCGAGAGAGTTTGTTGAGTGTTAATTCCTAGAGAGAATATGTTATCGTGTTTGGTGAGAACCTCAAGTTAGGCATAAACTTAAGAAGAATTATTGTACTTGAATTTTATAATAGTGAATTTATTCGGAGTTGGTCTTGCAGTTTTTCCCTTAAAGGGTTTTCCACTTAAATATTTGTATTCTTGTATGTGATTGATATCTTGGTATTGGATTAAAATTGTTTGTAGAACTCTTTAATTCACATACGACTAGATTGTGGTTCCAATAAGTGGTATCAGAACTTCCGTTGTCCCAACAATTTTATCACGGTTTCAAAAGACATGGACTTAATTGTTGTATTTACACAAACCTCAAGTAGGGAATATCATAAACATGGGGGGAAGGGAGTGATTTCAATAAACCTTAAGGGAAGGTGTCGTAGTTTACCCAAAAAAATTAAGAAAAAGAAGCTAAAATGTAAAAATTCCAAATTTTCAACTTTCCTCTCAATTTTCTTGACATCCAAATTCGAACCTTTGTGGAAACAATCGGCACATTATTCGTAGATGTAGAACACCCTCAACACCCTATGTCTCTCTCTCCATATTGTTTGTTTTTCTCTCTAGTACTTGTTGAGCGACTGACTGGAGAGAGTGAAACCTCATTGGAATTTTGCTCATTTGTCGACAAATCTTTGATATTTTTTTTCTCTCTTGCTTGACCAACTTGTTTGCTTCCCCTTTGATTTTTCTTCTCTCACTCCATTCTTTACTCATTTGTTTTCTTTTGTCTTTCTCTTTTTTTCTCTGTTTTGTTTTTTGGTGACTCACATGACTGCCAAGAGTTGTTTTTGTTAGAAATTTGGAGGAAATTTTGATAGAAAGGATTATTTGCTACAATATCAAAGTTATTATATTAAAATGACAAAAAAAAAAAAATTAAGGGTTTTAGTGTAACAACATCAAAGTTTAGGGAGTGTCATTGCAATTTATCCAACAAAAAAAAAAAGTGTGGACAGGTGTTAGATGTCATAGAAAATTGAAGTCCAAAATCAATAATGAAAACAAATTCATACTATTTTTTTTAATAGAATAGTACAAAAACAAATTCGTTCTACCAACTATAATGAATGAAGACAATTTCTCCTACCAACTATATTATTACTCTTCATAAAAAAAATAAAAATAAATAAATAAAAAAAACTATATTATTAGTCATTCATGGTCATGACGTTAATAGCCATACTATATAAATAAACAAGAATGAAGACAATATCGGCCTACCAACTATATTATTACTCATTCTTTTATATATATATATATAAACACTATATTATTACTCATTCAAGATCATGACGTTAATAGCCATAATAATTTAGCAACAAAAGAGAAGTTAATAGCCATAATAAATAAACAAGAATCAAGACAATATTGGCCTACCAACTACATTATTACTCATTCTTTTATATATAAACAAAAAACAAAAACAAAAACCAAAAACAAAAACTTTATTATTACTCATTCAAGGTCATGATGTTAATAGCCATAATAATTAATAAATAAACAAGAATGAGGACAATTTCGGCCTACCAAATATATTTTTACTCATTCTTTTATATCTTTTTTTTAAAAAAAAAAAAACTATTTTATTACTCATTCAAGGTCATGACGTTAATAACCATAATAAATAAACAAGCATGAAGACAATTTTGGCCTTCCAACTATACTATTGTTATTAACCATGAAGGGTAGCTCAACTGGTCCATCTTTGGGTGTGCTCTCCAACGGTTACTAGTTCAAGTCCCCTCAAGGCCACCTACCTAATGCAAGATAACTCTTCAAAATGAAGCCTTAATTCTACTGTAATGCTCCACATCATGTATTAAAAAAATGAGTAACAAGAAATGGCTATTCCATTTCTTCTCCCTTGGTCAGAATTATCCAAAAACTGATTTTAAATTTTTAGGCAAATCCGCAAATGACACTTTTTTATATCCTAAGCTTTCACCCAATTTACAATGTCCCTTAAACTATTAATTTGCTCAATTAACACCCAAATTTGAGAGAATTGTATCAATACCCCTAGTGTCTATTTTTTTTTTGATAGTTTGATTGTTAGAACAATAGGAAAAGGTAGATTTGAACCATAATTCTCTTTATAAATGAGAGTAGACACTATCACTGAGCTGCAAGGTTCTTGGTTCCCTACCATCTAAATTGAGAGTTATTGGATGAAATTTTGGTTTTCCATTGCAACCAAAGAAGGTAATTTTGTAACAAAACCCAATTTTGGTCTCATATAACAACCAATTTAAATGACAGAGGAACATTAATACAAATATTCAAATTAGGGTGTCAAACTCTCAATTTATAGGTCATACGAAATACCAATGGGGAAAATTATTCAGTAGTGCAGGACTACAAATAAATGCGTAGTCCCCCTCTCATATGAATGGTGGGTTCTACCATGGATTTAATTAGTGGGGCCCACATTTATGTGGTAGGACCTATCATTCATGTGAGAGGGGGACTATGCATTTATTTGTAGTCTTGAACTACTGAATAATCACTCCACAAATGGACAACAATTAAAAGTTGGAAGACCGTCCACGGCAAAGAAAGGGGCTGCCATTAAAACCAATAAAGAGGGGGTCCCTTACATTCCACCCATTAATAGATTCAATACAAAGTGCCGTTGCCTCTTTTAATGTACCACATCAATGCCTTAGTTACAAATCTCCTCCAATTAATAAACCAAGTAGTAGAACCTGATCAAGGTATGACTGTATGAGATATATTGGCTTATTATACACTCTCTTGAGCAAATATTGTGAGTTTTGACAAAAGGATCAGAGAGGTTTTGGCTAGCACCCCACCGGTGTCCTCTGACCCAATGTTTTCAGTTGTTTTGTTTCACGTTCTTTCAAGCTCATCGTTGGACGGACGAGCTCACTGGTTTTATTTCATTATCATCAATTAAACAAATTGATAGTTTTGGAGGAGACATTGTAAATAGAGTGAAAGTTTAGGATGAAAAAGTGTAACTTCCTCTATTTTTTATCTTACATTTTGCGGGTGGACTAAAACCCAACATGCATTCGACCCACTGATGATGAGAAGTTATGGATTTCATCCCACTTGGTTAGTTTTATTAAATACACCTAAAATGAAAATTCTCATGACAAAAATAATGTTTGAAAATAACTTTTTTAAAGATAGCCGTTAATCCAAATATATTATCTTGCGCAAATTTCATTGAACAAATTATAAATTATACCCCATTAATTACATATTCTGCACATCACATGGATCCATGACTAGTCTTCTATATAATGTGAACCCAAAGCTTTTTTACTTTTATTTGACTTTATGACATATTGACATATCAACTTTTAAGTTCTCACGATTTTCCACATCATTATTATAATATTTATTCATCTATTTCCTTTAAACTATTCCTGACTCTCTCTCGAGTCTTGAATAACATCTTTGTCCTATTTCTCTCAAACCCAGTACAGGAAGAGTGATCTCGAATAACATCTCTACCTTATTTCTCTCAAACCCAATAAGGGAAGAGTGAGTTGTGCTAATAGATGAATCGATGAGACAAGCCTTCTAGAATTTATATTGGGATGCCTACCATGTAGCATTTCTCCATCTTATGTGGTTTGCAACCCAAAATAGTGTTTGATGCAGAAAATCATCATTCCAAGAAAAGATTGGCAAGGTGAAATATTCCTTCCCCAAAGCCAACAAAGCAATGGCTTTAGGCCCCAACTTTTAAGAAGAGACTATTAAAAAAAACAGAGTGTAGGTTTCAATCTTTACTAAAAAAAAAAAAAAAAAAAAAAAAAAAAAAAAAGGCCCATATAAAAAAAATAATAATAATAAATAAATAAATAATAGTGTAGACTTTAGGGAATAGAATGCTCTCCATTTGGTTCATTTCATGGTTCAGGATTAAATGTTACAGATCTAACAGTGTATAGACTGTCTCGTCATTTAAAATTTTAAATCATATGACAGTGTCTATACTGTTAGATTCAGAAAATAAAATCTATACCATGAAATGGACCAAATTGAGGGATTTTGAAATGGAGAATATCCTTTTTCCAGGCTTTAGGGCCTTAGGCCCCGGCTTCACTCACTCAAACTTAGACATTCATGTTTTTTAACATAAGTTTTGTTCACTTTTTATTCTTGCTGCTTGCACTTTCCGATTTCCAGCAACCAAAAGCTTCATTCACCTTGGCTCAGGCCTCAAAATCTGGTATTTCTCTCTCTTTCTATTTTGATTAATTAAATTAAATTAAGTAACATCATGGTGTCCTTACCTTAATGCTGACATTTTTTGGGGGTCTTGGATTAGCTTTCTGAGATCTGAAACAAATTGGGATTGTTCTTAGATATGCAATTTTTGTTGGTTTTGTTTGCAGGATCTAAGTTCTAACCATTGACAAATCAAGTTTTAATGATCCATACTTTTTTAACTTTACAGCTCATAGCTCATATTATATATATATATATATATATATGTTTTGTAGATAGTATTTGATTTATTTGTAATCTTTTACTAAAGACACCCAAGTATCCCAAATATTTTTTGAACAAGGTGTTAGGCAATGGAACAGAAAAATAGATTTTGCTCCCTAAAAAGACCTCAATATCAACAAATTCCACATAGTAACAGTCCAAGCCCCCAGACCACAACATCTATCAGAACTACACATTACAAAAGACAAGGAAACTAAAAATTGGCAGAATTCAACATATCATCTCCCTGACACAGCCAATTATCATTAGTTCTCTCCAAGGTTTATTTTTTATTTTTTATTTTTCTTTTCAATTATTATTATTATTATAGATATGTTAGACACACCTAATGGGTCATGAACCCTCGACCTCACCCTCTACCTAAAAGTTGAAAGGGAGGAAGTGCCAATTGAGCTAGAGCTCATTGGCACCCCTCCAAGTTTTCTTGTCAGTTGTAATACCTTCTTTGAATTGAAACCATCAGCAATTTCCCTTTCCCTTGTGTAATTAACCAGTCAATTCCTCAAACATTCAAATCAGAATAAAATGGCTTTCATATAATAACATATGTACTTCTTGTTCCACTTTATCCTACTAGTTATATCTGATGCTTACATCACCTACTCAGTTTTTCTTTTTGAATTTGTATTGGTAGCAAAAAAGGGGCATATCCCAAGTAGACTGAATGCAAACAAGAGAGATATGCAAGAGAAAAATAAACTAAGAGTACACCTAGGATCTGAAACTACAAAGAACCAAAAATTCCTAAGAGAGTGAAGTTCAACCCCCTATTCACTTTTGAATCTAGTTCTATCTTAACAAGTTCGATGGACTACTCTATAACTTTACATCTGATTCATGATTCACTTAAAGAAAAATATGGTAGCTAAGGGCCATTCATGCTTAGTGTATTTAAGTGCAGTTTAATTAATCAAGTCAACACACCATTAATGACATGAAGAAGAAGGAGAGAAATTTGAAAGCCAATACTAATCATTTTTTAAAACTTATTTAAAACTCACACATTTTTGTCTGACATAATTTCAATCTACTAAAGATGTCCAGCAAAACCAGTGCCAAATAAACCCTTACACAAATTTCATGTTCTATGCATCCCGAAGAAAAAGTGAGTGTTATGATCTACCAAGTCTCTTTATGTAGCGAAGTGAACAATAGAGGTGCTAAAAAAAATATATATATATATATATATATATATTCCAATAAAAAAAACCAATTGCAGAGCAGCGCATATGAATCCAAAGGAACCGAAATCAAACACTAACTGAAAATTTAAATATATATGTATAATGTAAAAAAGTTGTAGCAGGTGATAGTAGTTTCCAAATTTCAATGAAGAAAATAGTCCAACGGATTTAACAACTGCAACAATGAAACTGGTTTGAGTAAGGGGCCAACCTTGATAGTAGTTTCCATATTACCGATAGATACTCAGGCAACCAACAAAATTTATTGTTTCAATTTGTCCAAATTGGTATTAATCTAGATATCTACCCCAATCCTTTGCCAATTCCTATAGATAGTATGACACCAATCACTGTAGAGCTCCTTTCAGATTATGGTATGATTTCACAAATTTGGTTCTTAGATAAAACCAAGTTAGCAAATTTCCCTTATAAACTCAAAAAATCCTGTGAATTAAACTTGTTTCCAAACAAGTCCCTTTTCCTAGATATTGACTCAATTCCTCCTAAATGGACCAATAAAAATAACCATTCTTATAAATTTCTACCAAGTTACCATTTTATTTGTTTATATGCCTCTTCCATAAATGATAGCGAAAGATTTTATAATCAAATTGACCCAACAAATTACAAGTTTTCAGTTACGGACATTCAAAGATGTAGAGCTCATATGTATAATGTAATCCAAATGAGATTCCAAGAAGGTCTGATCCCTAGAATTATAGGATAAACTCTCCATATGACTATCTGTTTAGAAATTAGAAATGGAGATATCTCATATCCAGAACCCCAATTATGGAATGGTCTAATTACAAAAGAGTATATTGCATACTGGAAACTCCATGTAAATGAAATTCTTGAAGAAGAAGACTACTACGAAAATGAAGAAAATAAAGACTACTTTCCTACTTTCGGCGTAAGTTCAAAGGCTCCAAACAAATTCTATTTCGAGTTGATTTCAAATTGACAAGTTTTAAAATGACAAGATTCCTGACAAAATAAAGTAGACTACTTTCGGTAAAAAGACCTGGACAAATTTCAAACTTCAGATTTTATTTGGATTATACTTTTCCAAGTTACCTATATTACTGTTTAAATGCCCTAGATTTAAACTCGAAGGCCACTATTCTAACAAACATGTATCACGTATGCAATAACGACTATAGTGGACTATGTCGGAATGAAATGACAAAAAAGGAGAGAAAAAATTCTTGTATTTCATGATGTGTTTGATCGAAAAAATTAGATGGATATATCAATTTTTTTATTTGATAGAGAACAATGATGTCATGATGATGTGTGTGTAATCTAATAATAGACTATAAGAGCACTCTTATCAGCCTCCATAAACCGTATAAAACACTTAAATTTAGCAAAAAATTTCGCAAAACACCTCCACAGCAGCCTCTTTATTTCCCGAAATATTAAAGCTGATGAACAATGGCTCCTTGAGTTGGAGGAGCAACTGTTCATCTGCTTAAGGGATTAAATAATCTATTTTCTCTCTTTTGCTTTCTGTCTCTCGCGCCAAGAATAACAGAAACAACAACAACAAACAGAGGTGAAGTAGCAGCAGCAGCAAACTGTTTGATGATGGTGAGAGTGGCAGTAAAGATGGAGGCTCAAAACGAAAAAAATAATAATAATAATAAGCACTGCTGAAAAAAAAGAAAATGAGAGAAAGAAAGAAAGAAAGAAAATGAGGGAGGGGGGCCGAACTAGGGAGGAAATGAGAGAAATGGGTGAGAAAAGGGGAGAAGAAAAAAGAAAGGGAGAAGAAGTCTGGTGGGGTGGGGGAGAAGAAAAAAGAAAAAAGAAAGGGGGGTACGTGGGTGTTGGGGAAAAAAAAAAGAAAGAAAAGAAAAAAAGAAAAAAGAAAGAGGAGTAGGTGTACGTGGGTGGTGGGAAAAAAAGGAAAGAAAAGAATAGGAAAAAAAGAAAAGAAAAGAGGAAGGGGGATATACAACGGGAAGAGAGGATGAGTGAGGAGGAAAATGGGAAAGGTTGGTATTTTGGGAGTTGTGAAAAAAATAAATAAATAAAAATAAAATAATAAAAATATATTAAAAAATAGAATAGTAAAATAAAATAAAGAGTCTGATGTAGTGTGATTTACTATGCTTTAGCCAAATCTGATAAAGTGGTTTTTTTTTTAACAAATTTGGCAAAAATTTGAGGAGGCTAATAAGAGTGTTCTAATGCACATCATTTTAGGTTTTTAACTATATTCTAATAATAAACTATAATCCTTCTTTACCTTTGGTTTTTTTTTTGTTTTTTAAACAAGTTATTAGCAAAATATATATATATATATATATATATATATATATATATATTTTACAAAACAGGTCTCATTTAGCTGTACAACATTTGGTTTCCTACACCACGTGAGTATTTTTAATTGTTTTTTATTAAACAGCGCTTCACTGCTTTATCTTTAATTGGGTTGGGGGGCCAATGTGTGTACATAGTAATAAGTTGAGTGCCCGTGAGGGAAGATTCTTTGGCCCTTCCAGTTCTTTATAAAAGTAGGAAAGAAGAATACCAGTAGCACTAGCACCTCTAATATTACCTTTTCTTCTTTGTTTCTTCTGTTATCTATCCAACTTGCTACTCCAAGTATGGCTGAAGCTCTAGTTTCTACTCTCTTGGAGCAGTTTGCTTCAATCGCTGTTCGGGAGGCAGAACAAGAGATAACGTTGGTCGTTGGTGTTGACACAGAAGTCCGAAAGCTTGAAGGCAATCTCCGAATCATCCAGGCGGTGCTTGACGATGCTGAAATAAGACAACTGAGAGAAGACGCTGTGATGCTTTGGTTAAAAAAGCTCGAAGACGCATCCTACGAGATGGATGATGTGCTGGACGAGTGGAACACTGCATTGATCAAATCAGAAATTGAGAAAGAAGAAAAAGCTGAAAACGCTCCTATTCTAAAGAAGAAGGTATGCTCTTTCATCTCTCAGCTAGTTAAAAAACTTGGTCTGCGTCATGACATTTCTCATAAAATAAAAGAAATGAGTGGAAAGATTGATGTGATTTTCAATGAGAGCATCCTGTATGGGTTTGAATTGAACGGGGCCGGCACTGTAGTAGCTGAGCGACTAACAACTACCTCCTTTGTTGATGTGTCTGATATAGTTGGTCGTGATAAGGATAAGGATGCTCTAGTGAGGAACCTATTGGGAGAGGGTAGTGAAGGAGAAATTAGAAGCCCCTATGTCATCTCATTAGTAGGCATGGGTGGTATTGGGAAAACCACTCTTGCCCAACTAGCCTATAATCATCCTGAGGTGCAGGCTCATTTTGAGAAAACAATGTGGGTTTGTGTTTCTAATCCTTTTGACCAGTGTCGGGTTGCCAAAGCAATTATTGAAAAAGGAGGTGGTTCCTCCAACTTTAACGAATTGCAAAAACTACTAGAAGAAATTTGTAAACTGATTAAGGGAAAGAAAATCTTACTTGTTTTAGATGACGTGTGGACGGAAAAAACCACCGACTGGGATCCATTCAAACTTGCACTCAACTGTGGTGCCCAAGGTAGTAGAATCCTAGTCACTACACGTAATGATGGAGTTGCGAGGATGGTAGATAGTGTCTCTACGATTAATTTGACCAAATTATCTGAGGATGATTGCTGGTTGATAATTAGTAAATTAGCATTTGTTGGGATGGATGAAAAGCAATGTGAGCAACTAGAAGACCTTGGTAAAAAACTAGCAAATAAGTGGAAAGGCTTGCCACTTGCTGCAAAAACTCTAGGGAGTCTCATGCGATACAAGAGAAGTATACGAGATTGGTGGAATATTTTGGACTCTAATTTGTGGGAATTAGAAGATGTTCATAGAGGCCTTTTAGGACCGTTATTATTGAGTTATTATGAATTGCCATCAGCAATAAAACGGTGTTTCTTATATTGCGCTGTCTTCCCAAAGGATCATCTCTTTTCTAAAAATGAGTTGGTCTACCTATGGATGGCACAAGGATTTCTCAACTCAAAACCAAATATAGAGATGGAGATCATAGGAGAAGAGTATTTTGAAAAATTAGTCATGCGCTCTTTCTTTCAAGATTTTAAGAAAGATTACTACGATGGTAAGATGCGTTACACAATGCATGATATATTGCATGACATTGCCAAAGCAATGACAACAAATGAATGCTTCACAATTGACAATGACAAAAAGTTGGGGAGAAATTGTGAAAGTGCTCGCCATATGTCATTGAAAGTTGGTGTTATAACACAATGTCCTGCGCGTGTCTATAATGCAAAAAATCTACGCACTCTCTTATGTTTGCAGAGTCTTTTTGCTCACGATAATATTATCCTTCCTAATTTAGTCCAACAATTGACACATCTACGTGCATTAACTTTGAAAGGTTCTTCTTTCATTAGAAAACTTCCAGACGAAGTTGAAAAATTGATACATTTAAGATTCCTTGATTTATCATCAAATGCTATTACAGAATTGCCTGAAACGATGTGTAATTTATGTAATTTACAAACTTTGGATGTTAATAATTGTGAGAGGCTTAACAAATTACCTCGTGGAATGGGTAAGCTAATTAACTTAAGACATCTTATTATTAAGGATGGATCTTTTAAGTCGGTGGAACTTTTTCCAAAAGGGATTGGGAAATTGAGTTCTCTTAGAACATTAAATGAATTCATAATAGGTGGTATGAATGATAGTGAAGGATGTAAACTTGTAGAATTGAAAAATCTGAACCACCTTACTGGGCATCTTAAGATTTGGGGCTTGGGAAATGTAATAGATGTACAAGAAGCTGAGAATGCAGAGCTAAAGAAGAAAGTACACCTCCATTCTTTGGATTTTTGGTTTTATGGGGGAGTTGAGGAGAATATAAGAGTGGAGAATGATGAATTAGTTCTTAATGCCTTAGAGCCGCCTCCGTACTTGGAAATTTTAAGAATTATTGGGTTCAAGGGCATAGTGTATCCTAATTGGATAATCTCTTTAACAAACTTAAAAAGCCTTCTGTTTTATGAGGTTGAGCATTTCCCTTCTTTGGGGAGGTTGCCGTTTCTCGAATCATTGGAGATAAGTGAAGCGCTTAGTGTGAAAAAGATGGGTGTTGAATTTTTGGGAATAGAATCCAACAACAACAAGAAAGACGAGGGTTCAACATCATCATCATCATCATCACTTGTCGTATTCCCAAATTTGAAATTTCTCAAATTTAAAAACTTAGAAGTGTGGGAAGAATGGGATGGGATGGGAGGAACGAGAGAAGAAGGTGGTGTTACTATAATGCCATGTCTTCAGAAATTGTCAATTGTCTGCTGCCCTAAGCTGAAGATGCTGCCAGACTTCCTTCCTACAATTCCATTGAAGAATTTGAAGATCTTTGAGTGTCCAATTCTTGGTGACCGTTGCGGAAGACAGACAGGAGAGGAATGGTCCAAGATTTCTCACATCCCAACCATCAAGATTGATTTTTTCTTTGTGCAAGTTAATGGTCGTAATCAATTCATAGGTAACTTCTTCCACTTCGTGTTATTTGTTTTTTTCTTTCTTATCAATTCAATATTATAATTGTCTAGCAAAAATTTCCAAAACAAAAGTAACTTAATAACAACATTGGTATTTAAATTTATAAGATTTATGGCCAAAATCATAATGACACTAGCAACCAATCGTTCAATTTGCAAATTCCCTTTTTCTTCAATGGAGTGTTTTATGTCTTGTTTTATTGCATTTTATTGGCAGGAAAAAATATATACATATATATATATATATATAAAATACTGTTATCTCCATAGATAAAAATCTCATGCTAAATATGTATTTTTACTGGCCTTATCTAAACTAGAGATCAAATCAGAGTAATAAATGGTGAAGCATGTTTTGAGCTCAAGCAAATTTTCACAAATGGATGCATGTTTGGGAAAGCCCTATATGGAAGATATTCATTTATCATTTCAAAATGGCAGCAAAGCTTGCATTTTGTATCACATGCTGACAAATGAAAGGTAAGCTAGGTACCTAACCATTTGCAACTTATGCAATCGTATATCTATAAATTTTGAGAGCTTGAAAACATAGTTGATAATCATCAAGCTTTAATGTTACAGGTGTAAGAGTTTGAATCCAGAGGCATGCAGTTTTCATGACTTTTCGTGATTGAAGTGTTTCTTGCAAATGAAGAGGGGAATAGTTGGATGTTAACACCGGGATCAGAGGGGCATAATTTGATAAATGTCTGCTATTCGTTTGTTTTGACATTGTAAATGGTGAAGAGGAGAAGACTGGACTTGTCCAAAAAATACCTGGAATTTGTCCATAGTTTGTGCATAAATATTGGCATTGAGGTCATTCAATTCTGGTTCTCCAACAGGTTACTTCTTGTTATTGTTCTTGTTCTTCTTATTTTTCTTATGCTATTGTTGCATTTGCTTCTTCCTCCATTGTCAATAACTATATATTATTTCCAACCTATTAAGGGCCTAGGAGTATTTCACTCTCACAGTCCATACATCATGCAATGTGTTTTGTTCTCTTGGGCCTCATTCAATCCTAACACATATCATAGGACTTTTTGTAGAAAGCTTCATTATCACTTCAAAAGTGTAGCATACCCTAGTATGCTGGTTTTCTTTAGTAGTCAGTCTGATTTGTTGACACATGAAAAGAAAAACTAGATAATTCGCTAGTAATATCTGTACATGATCCTTTATCTCTATGATACTCTTATAAAGAAGGAGAGGGACCCTTGAGGCTCCAAAATGGTTTTACTAATAGTCAAGTTTTTAAAGATATAGGGTTAGAAAAGTGGACATGTTATTGTATCATGAGATATATTAGGTATGTTATCTTCTTCATATGATAATTTTATTACCTTCTTCTCCATCTCTACTTCTCACATGCTAAAAGGTTTAATTTTTGCTTGGTTGTTCATTCAAGACATCAAATTCTATTTGGAGAAGCAAAATTTTGTGTTGGTGCAAACTTTTATGCATGGTTGCATTGTTGGGAGAGGTGCTGAGAAAAAAAAAAAAAAAAAAACAATTTAAACTTTCATAGAGGCAAAGATATCATGCTAGAGAAAATTATTATAAATGATGTCACTACTGAGAAAGGCTTATGTACAGAGCTCCATTATCATTTCATAGATGTAGCAAAGCAAGGTTTTTTACATGAAAGGTGATTTTCTTTTAGTAGTCAATGAGATATGGGGAGACATTAAGAGTAAACCAAGTAACTGCATCTCATGTCATCCTTTATCTATAATCTTTGAACGCTTGAACTTGACTTGCAAATTATCCAGTTCTCCTTTTTATAGGTAGGTTCTTTCGTTTGAACTAGTTTCAAATTAATGTTGTTTGTTAGTTTCTTGTCTTAGAGTCTGAACTATTTCGTGGCATGGACATGTTGGAGAATTGAAGTGACTGCTTGGAGTGGAGAAAAAGATATTATCAATGCCTTAGCTTTGTTAACTAGATAAAGTAACCATCAGTGGTATCTTTTTTTTTGGTAATCCCAAATCCTTGAAATGAGCAGAGTTTTCTACTAATTTCTAATGACTTCTTTACCGCCTCAATCCCGTCATGTCTATCACTCTTGGAGTTTCCTCATTAATCTTGGTTTATTTCCTTCTTAATACAGAGGATTACAGAACACTGGACATTAATCCACTCTGTAACTACTCTCTCTCTCTCTCCTTTACTAGTTGAGGTAAGGTAAAGTGTGATTTCTCTTTCCACCATTTTTTTCCTTTTTGGTGCTGTAGCAGTCTTGTTTGATTGTGCTTCCAGCTTTCTTCTATGAATTAGTTAATTGATTTCCTTATTTGAAAGCACCACAGTATAAATTAGTTAATTGATTTCTCAACTCCTAACTGTCTTATTTGAATACTATTATTTGATTGATACATGCTTGAATGTTAAGTAGTATGGTTTACCACATATCTTTTCTTCATTGAGTACAAAATTTCTTGAAAATTAGGATGTAATCTTATGTTGATTCCTTTTTTTAGCAGTTTTTCCACTTATGAGTTGGAACATTGTATAGTTTCTAGCAAGAGAAGTTTAGTAGTAAAGAAGTAACTAACCTTCTATTTTGTTGTTACAAAAATTGCATAGTTGAAAAGGGTGATGATTGATGAGAAAGGATTTTTGTGCCGATAATGTTGCTTGATATGATTATGGTGACTGTAATCCTATAAGTTGCACTAGAATGCTCCTTTAGCAACACAGAACAATCTTGAAGCTTATACATTAATTCTCTCATTCCTTCTTCTTGTTCATTATGCAGGGTGAATTGGTAACTAATGGATAAAACATCTTGTGCAAGAGAAAATGGTAAATGCCTACCATTTGTTGCTATCATAGTTTCCTAATTCTGGAATGACATTATAAATGGTGGACAAGAGAAGATTGGACCAAAAAATATGCAAAGTTGTCATCATTATGTGCGAAATATATAGGCACTGAGCCATCTAACTCTTGCCTTGATACGGGCTCCTCAATTCTAATTTACCTACAGGTAACTTTTTATTCTTTTTTATATTTATTGTGATGTTGTTGCATTTGCTTTTTGATCCATATTCAATAAATATATATACTTTCTAACCCATTAAAGGCCCAGGAATAGTTCGCTCTCATTCAGTCTAGACATAATGCAAAATGTCCCAGTCTTTTGGGCCCCAGATATCGTGATTAGGACTTTATGTACAAAAGCTCCATTATCACTTCAAAGATGCAGAAAAAACATTCTTGACTTGGAATGTTAATTTTCTATACTAGCCAGTCTGATTTGGTGACACATGAAAAGCAAACAAGGTAATTGGTTAGCAACATCTTTATTGTAATCTCTTATCCATATTTTTGAATGCTTAATACTTAGTTTTTATTTCATTTAAGAAGAAAGAGCCCTGGGCTCATAACTGTTCTTGCAAAATATCAAATGTTGATGTTACAAGGTTATGCTCTTTTTTTTTTTATCAAGTTTTTAATCAATATCATATGCTTGCTTCTTGTCTCAAGTCTAAAGTGTGCTGTGGCAAGCATGGGAAGCAACCAGCAGAGGGAAAGAAGATATTACAAACACCTTGGAACAACATTCCAACTGGAAGAGTGCGGGCATGGGAAGTAACGATTGGATACTGCTTTAATGGAACAACATTACTGGAAGTGAATAAGAGTTTCTTGTTGATCTATTACAACTTCTTTGCGAAAGGAGTTCTCTACTTTCCTATTTAGTTTTGGTTCATTTCTTTCAGATACAGGTAATCACAGAATGCAAGACACATTCATGTACTCTCTCTCCCTCCTCTTTTGGCTGAGGCAAAGTAAAATTGATTAGGACTATTATTGCCTTTTTGCTCCTCCCTGTCATGTTGTTCTTGTCTTGATTTATCACATATTCATTTATGAGAGTTTTCAACTTTCTAATACAGTCAAGAACTAGAGGGTCATGTTTCGTAAATTCTATACACTTCTTTTCTCTGAACTAGTTGTCAATTTTCCAATTAGAATGCACTACATCATTGCATTGAATAATTGCTACATTTTCCCACCATTGATTAGAAATAAATTTCAAGATTTGCTTGCTATTTGAGTTGTTTTAGGCACACAAGACAAAGTAGTTGTAAATAACAATGAAACCAATTCTGTAACAAGAGTACAAGATCAACATACTTTGGGCCAATGGCTGAAACCTAATATGAGGGTTTTGAATAAATAGAAAATGTGCTTAATTAGTTACATTACATGAATGCCAAGTGTCTATACAATGGAACATTAATAAGTTGTTGCTGAAATAGTGAAATGATCATTTATACATCTGAAACTCGCATAAAAGAGAATTCTTCTTTGCAGAAAACTGGAAGGTGTGCACTCAAAGATGTTGTGGCTAGACTACCTCAAAACATTAATAGTGAAACCCCAGTGCTCGTAAGTTTTGCTTATCTTGTGCATTGCATGTCTGATCTTGTCTCGTGATCTAGAACTATAATTTAATCTCAAAATCGTCTCAAGTTGGTTACCACTCCTGATTTAGGTTACAGACAAAGTCCTTTTGTTTTGACACTCACATGGATGAGGAATAACATGCATTATTCAAGCCCATATTTGAAGTTCTATGCACTACAAAGGAATTGTGGGCTGCAATGGTGAGCTTTACCTTTATCTTATAACTACAAGTTTCTAGTTTATGAATGTTTGTAGTAACGATCCGAAAGAATTGCTTCCAATCTTGTGTTTTGTATCCTGAAATATCCTCTGATTTCCCTCGTTCAATAGGCTTACGTTGAAGCTTTGATTTTTGTTCCTTGAATTCAGCATATTTTGAGAAAGGGATTGGATAGGGCCTTTGTGATATTAAAATTTGCAAGCAATTTATTTGTATTCGTGGCTTGAGAATCAAGGTAATGAGGTACATATTGAATTTTTGTTTTTTTTTCTCATTTATCATTGTCATTTTTGTAATCTGTTTACAACTGTACATACTAAAATAGCATTCTTACTTTGCTTTTGCAGTCCAAGTGTCCACAAGCTATTTGGTTTTATGCACAAACACTTGAATAATGCCAAAAGCTACAGACGAGGGACTTCATTTAGCACATCAAGGACCACTACACTGGCAATAGCAAAAGTTTAGTCATATTGCAAATGACTAAACTGTTAAGGAGCACCAATGCACATACGTGTGTGCATACTCCAAAAGCTTTCTTTCTCTCTTTCTCTATTGTAAATACATACACCCTTGTAATCATTTTCCTGAATTTAGTGGATTACTCGACTGGCTTGAGCCCGTGGTTTTCTCCCTCTCTAAACACAGAGGGTTTCCACGTCAAAAATCTGTGTTCTATTTTGCTTTTGCCTTTTCTTTAGATTTATTTTCTCATTATCAAGTATTAGCATCCAACATTCTGTCATTGAACACTTGTTCAATGACAACTAAATGTATGGATAGTTGATAAGCTTGAATCCAGCGCCTTTTAACTTTAACGATCACCCAAACCTAACCATCTCGTACAATAGGTAATTATTTATTCTTACTCATCTTTATTATCTTACCTTTTTCATATTTTCTATACACTTAAACAATAATAATTTGTAATTATAATTACCCTTTTTTCTTATTATTACCAAACAGATTGCTCAATATCATCATACTGTGTGGTTATCTACGTTTTAACTAATAGTCAGCAAGTTGTAATTTTATAAGGGATTAAGAGGACCAGTTAACATCTTATTTTCCCTTTGTTGTGCCCAATTTAAAAAGAATCAAAACACTCAAGAATGGTCTAATTTTCTAAATCTTGCACGTTTTGTGTACTTTACCAAATACTTGTGATTTATTTTTGGTGTCAAATCCAAATAAATTTTCATTACAATGATGGTCTTACATCCAATGCCAAGAAAATTTCATCATGATGTTCAAAACATTTAATGGTGAGAAGCACCTGATTGATTGTTCAATGAAGTTTTGAAGCACCTAAACATTGATATTATCCCTTTTTTTTTTTTTTTTTTTTTTTCTTTTTTTTTTTTAATTCTTTACACTTCAAGATAAAATTAGGAACAGGGAACTTCATCAAAATTGACTTCTGGTTCACACTTTCACAATAATTTTTATAGTCACATGATCCAGCAATACCGTAACCACAAGAACTGCAAAGCAAAGCAAAGGGTGATTTAAGAGGATATGCCCATTATTATCAATTAATAGAATCATCTTGGTTTTAAAGTGAAAGTTTCCTTGGAGACTTGGAGTTGCCTTAAATTCCCTTTAGCTTGGAAATTTTTGTTAACGAGGCTTAATTTGCTCATAAGTAGTTATAACTATTTTCCTCTTCTTGCATCTTGGATGTGCAGTCTGTACATATTGGTGAAGCCATTATAAATTGGTGGATATTAATAAGAAAGACAATGAGTTTTAATTTGTTTAAATTAAGATAGTTCAGTAATATTTGTAATATACTCGGTTTTAGTAAAGATTTGTTTGGGCTCGGACATAAAAAATTAAAAATAAATAAACAACAAAAACAGAAACAAAAAATGTTTTGTTTGGAGACTTTTTTTTTTTTGGTTATGTCGACCCTCTTTAGTTCTTAGTTTACCTAAATATAATAGTTTTTAAATGTTCTATGAATAGTTTTTAAATAAATTCCACTAGGTTTAGAAATATTGCTTAATAAATTCTCAATATTAGTAATATGTTGTGAAATAAAAGGAAATAGCAAGAAATTAAATATGAAGATGATAAAATATATGAACTTATTTTAATTGAGTGGCCATCCACACAATATTATATCTCTTACTGAATCTTTGAAATCTGATACATCACAAAATTGAGAACTCGCACATATTTATACACCTTAAGTGTCGGTAGAGGAAGGTGAAACACAAAGTAAAAACCAAATCTATTGTATAAGCATAGAGTAAATCTTAATGGTGTCATCC
Organism: Fagus crenata; assembly: GCA_014362285.1. Lineage (NCBI taxonomy): Eukaryota > Viridiplantae > Streptophyta > Magnoliopsida > Fagales > Fagaceae > Fagus > Fagus crenata. Next base: position 52,563 of record BKZX01027513.1, read on the forward strand.
ATGTAGGTTTCACTCTTACATCAATGTATGTTTCACTCTGACAACATAATACAAAATAACTTATATCTTAAAATATCATTCTGAACATATATCAAGTTATATGATGAGATGAGACACGACAAAAGAGACGAGAGCCCACCAGATTATGTGTAGACTTTTTTTTTTTTTTTTTTTTTTTTTTTTAAGAGTAATACATTCGAGATTAATGCAAGTTGACCTAACTTTGAGCACTGGCCTTATCAAGAATGGGCCTCAGCAAACAATCAGAGCCCACAAGAAGAGAACAAATGCTTGTAAAAATTAGACTAGCAAAACTGGAGAACCTTAAATCCATGTTAATCAAAAAATGATTGTCTGTCTAACAAATATTCAATGATAAGATTAGACCAAGACAGTTAAGCCGACCAAATCATCAAACTTAAGAGATGACAGCCTAAATGTCTAACCCTTAGTTATATTTTAATGAATTTATGTTGCATTACTTTCATGTTTACATTTTATATAGTTTGTTACTTTTCTTTGAGTGTGAAATGAGTACCTCACAATACAGTTTAAGGCACCAAAGATACTTTTAAGTTAGATATTTATTTACTTATTTTTATATATTACATTTTTATTTAAAATCAATTAATTATTCTCATTATTTACCATATAAAATTAATAATTAAATTTATATTCAATAACATCTCATTTTTTTTAATTAATAATATGACAAATCTTAATCTTTCTTGTGAAATTTGAGATAGAGTATATTAACGAAAAAATGAATACATGTGACTAAGCCTAATTAGTCTGTTGAGTATCCTTAATCCACATTAGAAAGAGTTAGAGTGAGTAATAGGTATATAAGCTATGGGTAATCCTCATCTCATAAGACGTCTTTTGAGATTGAGTTAGGCCCATTGGACTTTAACATAGTATCAGAGTTAAGTTAGCCACTCCAACTTCCAATCATACAACTCCTAGGCCTCCACACAATGTTGTAGTACAACTCTGTAATCCGATATCTTATCTCTCAAAAATCTCTCAAGCCGTAACCATCTGGCATCTCTCAAATCTTATCTTTCAAGCCATTGTTATTTGGTATCTCTTAAGCTGTTGATCATATATCTCTTTTCTCAAGCCATAGCCATTCGGTATCTCTTAAGTTGTTGTCTTAAGCCGTAATCTAGTTCCACTACATTACAAACTCAAGTTTCCATTCGGTATCTTGAGTTTGAGGGGGGTGTTAGATATCCTTAATCCACATTGGAAAGAGTTGGAATGAGTAATGAGCATATAAATCATAGACAATTCTTATCTCATAAGGTGTTTTTTGAGATTGAGTTAGACCTATTACACTTTAACAGACTCCAAAAAAAATTTGAACTAAAACTAATTAGTTGTTGTTATTGATTTAAGCCAAGATGGTAAAACATGATTGTTCTACCCATAAGCCTATACCAACAAGGAATTTTAACCCCCTGGAAGAAGAAGAAAAAAAAAAGGGTAGTATATGAAACCCAAAAGTAAAATGATTGCTATAAACTTTCCTCTTTGCATGAGAATATATTTATTTTACAACATGTAGGCGTGGCACCCACCAAAGTAACCAATTAACCATCATTCCATTTGTCCCACCAAACTAACTTTCTTTATTGGACAACCTGAGGCGTCCTGGGCTGGGCTGGAGCCTGGGCCCACTACGAAACTTCCTGTTTTAAACTCGAACTCCACTATTCTAACAAACATACATGTATGCAATATTTACTATATTGGACTATAATACATATCAATTTAACTATATGAAGATCCTTCTAATAATCATTTTCTTGATAGATATGCGATGTGAATTTCGTATAGCTTAAGCTATCAAAAACAAATGTACAAACAGAATCTTAAAAAGATTAAAGCCAAAAATAGAAAAAACCAATGGGATAACATGATTATTTTACTCCATTTTTTACCATTTGGAATAACCATCTAGTTCCCTATATCCTCCAAATTACATTATCTCTCTTTTGCACTAAAATGAATAGAAATCTTGTTAAAGTTAAGATGTAATTTTACAAATCTAAAAATGTATAAGATGTCCCACCATTTAAAATTTCATTCCATTAAAAAAATGAAAGAAAAAACAAACTGTAACTAATTTTAAATACATGACGTAACATTATATATATAACTTTATGTTTGTGAAAATCAAAAATTCGTATAATAGAAATTAAAGTGTCACTATATATGTAAAATAGAGAATTTTTATCACTCTCTTCCTTGCTAAATCCTCAGTATCAAACAATTAAAGAATGTTAAGGTATCCCACATAGGTTAGATAGAAGAGTTGTATTAGTAGTCCTATGTATAAATAGGACACCTTCACAACACATTGTAATCATCCAAAATATCATACAGAGAGAATATAATAAAGATGTAGCCCATTGGCTACATCCTGTGGACGTAGGCTCACATAACCGAACCACTTGAAAAACCCTAGCCTCCATTCTCTCCCTCTCTCTCTATCTCTTTTATATTTTCCATTATCATTAGATTTAGGTCTTCTACAAAGAAAAACAAAATCACACATTCTCTAGTTTTCCCATCCTTCCCTCTTATATCCTCCTGTGTTGTCCCTACCAAACACCTCCTCTATCTTCTTGCTACGTACCAAACTCTAATCCTCCATCTTCCCTCTTCTTTCGTCTTCTTCTCATCTCTCTTGTTTTCCATCTTTCCTCTCCTATCCACTCCTTCTCATGCTTGCCAAATGTTTAGGTAGTTAACTAATTAATTAACAGGTATATGCTAGACGAAGCTTGAGAGTTGAGAACTTACTTTTCTTGGCAACTTTATCAGTCAAAATATTAATATTAAAATTTCATTTCACTTTATTAAAATACACTTTCGAGTGGTGAGAATAATATGTAGAAAATAATGGCAAGGCTTGCCCTTATATTATTTAATAATTATCCTAATACTAGATAGGTTGTCTTCATGAGGAAGAGACACTATCCATGAAGAACACCTGCCTTAATGGACTATTAAAAACTTGTCATAACTTATAACCATTATGGAAACCATTTTATTTGGGAGATTTAAGGATTGTTATAAGAATAATTACTTGTCAGAGGATTGTTATAAGAATAATTACTCGTCTTCCTCTAAGAAAGTACAAGTTATTTAAGATTGTAAATGTACTTATACAAGGGGAACATAGAGTAGTAGATTATTTAACTAAACTAGAACATACTATTAAGAAAAAAATCCAAGTACGAAGACAAAGAGACAACTCGTGTTGCTCCATCTCTGATAAGACTGATATAAACGATATGATAATTTATTTCAATGTATCGCCTTTTATTTTCTTGAGATGTTCAAGCTATAGCTACTATCTGCATCATATTTTTGTGTGCCTTTTCATCTATGGGAATTTATGTACGCAACCCATTTTTTGGTTTTAATTTTAATGTAACTCAATGTCTAAAACCTTTTGTTTATAGGGAAAGGCTTGGGTCCAGTGCTCGTTGAAATGCTGCCATGTGTATAAAAATTGTATAAAACTGGACATGTGGTAGCATCTCAACGGGTCCAGTGCTCTTGTGCACTGGACCCAAGCCATTCCTTTGTTTATAAATGCATGATTGCGATTAAATTTATGAGATCCATTTTCCCTCTTAACTCTTTATATTCCAAAATATTTAGCCATAAATAATCCTCCATCACCAACTCAATAAGAATAAGAAAGAATGAAAGATAGAGTTTTAGCTAAACACAGTTCTTGGATTTATAAGAGGTTTGAATAGAAAAAATTGAAACTTCTCACGCGAATAGAACTCTAGAGTTCTGCTAGCAGTAGATGCCTAAAAACTTGCCATCGTGCGAGTTATATCCCTCACGGTGGTTTCCTACTTCTTGTTGAGGTTTCTCTGTTTTTTGCTTTGGAAATTATGGTTGAAGAACTGGAAGAACTGTGTAGGCGACTACAGCTCTCAGATAAGGAAAAAACTTTTGTTCACCTTCGTAAGGATCCGATTATCAAATCCACTCAGGAGGCGCAATATAGTATCCTATTCAAATTACTTTCATTCAAGTCGTTCAATATGGAGGCCTTTAAAGGTACAGTGCGCATGCTATGGACGAGACCGGGGGGTGTAACCATTAGAGACATTGATGATAATTTGTTTCTGGCAGTTTTCAAGGAGGAAAATGATTTGGAGCGTGTTTTTGTCCAAAGTCCATGGACTTTTGATAAAAAACTCATTCAGATTGTTCGATTTGAGGGGGATTTACAACCAACAGAAGTCAAATTCACCCATTCGGCTTTCTGGATTCGGGTTTACAATCTTCCAATTAAGAGTATGATTCGGGAGGTAGGGGAGGATATCGGGCAAGAGATTGGAGGATTTTTAGAGGTGGATGTCCCGGAAAATGGGTTAGGTTGGGGCAAATATTTACGAATAAGAGTGGACATTGACATTACTCAACCTCTATTACGTGGAAAGCTACTGCGGAAGGATGAAGGAGAAGGTGGTACGCCATTTTGGGTAGATTTCAAGTATAAACACCTGCCAATCTTTTGTTATCGTTGTGGTATCATTGGACACAGTGGTAATGATTGTTTGGCTGATAGGCGGAGTACTGATACTGAAACTATCAATGGTGAGAAGTGGGGGCACTGGTTGCGTGCTTTGAATCTCAGACTGCCAATATCGCACCGCCCACGAGATTTCAGGGCTCAATCTGATGATGAGAATGAAGATCGTTCCAGAAGTCAGTTTACGGCGAATGCGGAACAACACGGTGACAATACTTAGACACCGGTACAGGTGGTGGAGGAGAGTTCCAATGGCACATCGGGGGAGACTTTGGTGCGGGCGACAATTCAGGAAACACTTGAGTCCATTATTCCCACGTCTGCTGAGGAGGTTGTTGTGCACACGGGAGTAGTGGCGAATAATCCGGAATCACATCCTATGGAAGTTCAAAGTGTGTCAACTGATGATAAGCGAGGAGGAAAAATGGGGGATAATGATAGGAGGGAAGATTATCATAGTGAGGGGATAAGGAGTGATATGAATCAGTTTGTTACTGATCAGAGTGCAACAATTTTTCCACAACATCTGCATGCAGAAAACCACGTTGAGGAAGTGGGTCCTCTTCTCCACGTGGAGTCTAGCCAAGTGGCACCAATAACTTATTCACGTCCATCCACATGGAAAAAACGAGCTAGGGGTAGCGGTGGACATGGGGTGAGCATACAGGAACCTTCTCAAATTCGTAATGGCAATGGGAAGCGAGCTTTGGAGCAAGGGGATGTTATTCAAGATGGGGATGTTGCACAGGAACTAAGGGTCAAACGAAGACAACTGTCCGGGGTGGTATGTGATTCCAACCCCACATCGGTGGAGGCTGCTGCGCAGCCCCGCCGGTCACAATGAAAACTCTAAGTTTAAACTGTCGTGGGCTTGGGAACCTACAGACAGTTAATGAACTTTACTCTATAGTGAAGCAAAAAGGACCCAATATTGTGTTTCTAATGGAAACACGATTACCGGTAAAGAGTTTGGAATGGTTACGTGTTCGATTGGGTATGATAGGCTGTTTAGGGGTGGAGAGAAACAAAACAGGGGGTGGTTTGGCATTTTTCTGGGATGCTACTGTAACTGTTAACATTCAAAGCTATTCCACCCATCATATTGACGCTGATGTGATACAACAAGAGGGGGATCATTGGAGACTAACCGGATTTTATGGGCATCCTGAGAGGGCTTTAAGGTATCACTCTTGGAATCTTCTACATCATTTGTGTCAATCTCAAGTTTCTCCTTGGCTGGTTTTGGGTGATTTTAATGAAATTATGCAGTTAGAGGAAAAATGGGGTGGGCAAGACCGAAGTGTTGCTCAAATGACAGCCGTTAGGGAGGCTTTATCTGATTGTTTACTACAAGATTTAGGGTATCAAGGTGCGGATTTTACATGGACTAATGGTAGGAAAGATGCTGGTCTGGTGCGAGTAAGGTTGGATAGAAGTGTTGCTAATGAGGCTTGGTTTCAATTATTTCCCACAGCCATTAATTCTCACATCCCTGTGGCGAGTTCAGACCACATGGCCCTTTTATTAGATACTATGGAGAATACATTGGTACAACCAACTATACGACGGCGCCGTAAACTATTTCGATTTGAGAAAGCTTGGCTTCGTGAGCCAGGATGTGAGGAACAAATAGTTTCTGCTTGGGATATACAGCCTATTGGTACTACCATGTTCCGAGTGTCTGAGAAAATAAAGCAATGCCGTCTTAATTTGCTCCAATGGAACCAATCTCATGTTCGGGTAACACCCAAACTGATTGAGTCCAAGCAACGGAAGCTTGAAGAAATGGAGCTCCAGCCGTGTGAACTTTATGATGGAGGTGCAGTAAACTCCCTTCGCCAGGAACTGAACATGCTGCGTGAAAAGGATGAGCTAATATGGCGACAACGATCCCGTGTTTCGTGGTTGCAAGAAGAGGATAGGAATACAAAATTTTTCCATGCATGTGCATCTCAACGGAAGCGGACCAATACAATAAGGGGCCTAAAAGATGATAATGATCTGCTCCATACAGAACCAGCCGAGATTGAAAGAATAGCTGTTGAGTACTTTGCTGGCTTGTTTACATCTTCACAACCCCATGCTATTGATGAGGTGGTTCAGCAAGTTGACCGGGTGGTGACGCAGGGAATGAATGACAGGTTGATGAGCCCATTTACACATGAGGAAGTTCGAAAAGCGTTATTTCAAATGCATCCCTCAAAGGCTCCAGGACCTGATGGTATGTCTGCTTTATTTTTCCAGAAATTTTGGCATGTGATTGGTACTGATGTATCTATTGCAGTGTTAGATTTTCTTAATGTTGGGCGGATGCTGGGTAGTGTGAATTTCACTCATATTGTATTAATCCCCAAAGTAGCTAATCCGGAGTGTATTACTCAGTTTAGGCCTATAAGCCTTTGTAATGTTCTATATAAAATTGCTTCAAAAGTTTTAGTGAACAGGATGAAGTCTATGCTCCCACAAGTCATATCGGATAGCCAAAGTGCTTTTGTTCCAGGGAGGATGATTACAGACAATGTCATTATCGCTTTTGAGACTCTTCATTATCTCAAAAATTTGAGAGGAGGAAAAATCACCAGATGGCAGTCAAGCTGGATATGAGCAAGGCCTATGACAGGGTGGAGTGGGATTTTCTTAAAGCAATGATGTTGAAATTGGGTTTTTATGCAAAGTGGGTGGACATAGTTATGACCTGTGTTACTATTGTTACGTATGCGGTCATGGTGAATGGAGAGCCAAAAGGGTACGTTAAGCCAACACGAGATTTGCGCCAGGGGGATCCTTTGTCTCCATATTTATTTCTGATCTGTGCTGAGGGTCTTTCTGCACTATTAAGGAAAGCTGAGAGAGAGAGCTTGTTCAGAGGAATATCTATTTGTAGAGGGGGACCACGGATTTCTCATCTTTTTTTCGCTGATGATAGTATTATCTTTTGTAGAGCTTCCAATAATGATTGTGTTACCCTTCAAAATATTCTTACTTCATACACAAATGCATCTGGTCAGGTGATTAATGGAGTAAAAACAGCAATCTTTTTCAGTCATAATACACCTCAGGTTGTCAAACAATCCATTACATCGTTTTTTGGCACTTCAACCTCCACTGAGTTTGATAAATATTTGGGACTACCACCCATCCTGGGACGTTCCAAAAAGCGTGCATTTAATGAGATTAAGGACAGAATTTTCCGGCGTTTACAGGGGTGGAAAGAGAAGTTTTTGTC
>BKZX01027514.1:0-10789 GCA_014362285.1 Fagus crenata
TAACCCAAGTTTCCAAGAACATGTGAGAAAATAACATTTCATTTTCACACCTCTATCCTACAATTGTCTCTCAATTAATCATCACTATCTCTAACTCAACATCACCTAATATTTAATTTGCGCATATCAAAAAGCCAATTAGCATTATGTGTCACTATAATATATTAATATCTCAATTAATCCATGGTATTAATTATTAGGCTATTAACTATTAGGCTTTAATAAAGGTACACATAATTTCTAGGGAGATAAAAGAGACCAGGCGTGAAGAACCACGGAAGACTCACAGCCCTTAGTTTCCAAATTCCAATTGTCCTCAACCCAAATTCTTGAATTTAATATTCTTTGATCCCAACATTTTTTTCCAAATCAAAAGGAGCTATAATTAATTCCATCCAACCATCCTCGTTCCTTCCTATGACATTGATTTCACCTTTAGAAAGATAGATTAAGCCGACCAAGTCCAGGGTGCACCATTATTGGGCGGCCAAACTGTAGAGCATGCAGAATCTAAGATCTATGATTCTGATAAAACATCACTATCTAATGAAACTGAAAGTAGATCTACATCCAGGGGCGGATCCAGGAATTCCGTTCAGGGTGGGCACCTTTTGTATTTTAATTTCAAACTTTAATATATATAATACAAAAAAAAGGTCAAAAACCGAAATATATTGTTCATATAAACAAAAAGTAACAAACAAAAAGCTTATCATAACCTTTTACAATTGATTTCGACGTGTCTTCATATTTTGAAACCGTTGCATGATAGCTTCATTATCAATGCTATGAAAAATGTCTTTCTCTATGTAGACAATCAAGCTATCAATCAAGTTTAAAAATAATAATAGTAATAGAACTAAAATCAAGTCTGTGTTGGGCTGATTTGTTTTTATTTGGGTTGATTTGTTATTGCAAATTCATTTTTGGGCTTTTAAGATATTATTGGCCTTTTTCTTGATATTTGATTGTTTGTTATTTGTGGTGAATGCTATAATTTTGGATTGTTTGGGGTGTTTGATGTAATTTTAATACATGTATCTTCCTTAATTTTTTTTTTTTCTAAAACGTAGATGAGGATTTAAAACAAAAATGAGGGTGGGTACTTTAGCATATCTATATTTTTTGAATTTATATATACCTACTAAATTTTTTTTTTTTAAATTTGAGGGTGGGCACGTGCCCACCCTGGTCATCAACTGCATCCGCCCCTGTCTACATCAAATCTCATTGTCCTCTAATTTTTCATCAACGACATTAGTTAATTCAGGGCTTCTTTTCATTATTCCTCTCAATTAGCTGTTGTTTTAATTCTTTACACTAATATTTGTAGTGTCCTTTCTTGATACTATGAATAAGATAAAAACAGTATGTGAAACCTGCCGAAATTTATAAACTAATAATAATCTAAAGGAAATAATAATGAAGAGAAATATAAAAGAGATAGAAGATATTGAAGGGCTACATATGATTATATTGATGGAGCAATATTGTAAAAATATTGTGATGATTTCTATGTGGTTACAATAGAATAATATGACCTTTATATGGGTTACAAAATAAATGAGACATATTCACGCATAAATCAAAAAAATATGTTTTCTTGATTTATGACATTGATTCATACTCATTGGTTACGATTCAGAATGGAGGATGGAAATATAAAATGGAAGAGATTGAGAGGGAGGAAGGAGAGTCGAGGCTAGGATTTTACGTGGTTCAGCACTTTGACTTACGTCCACAGGATGAAGCCTACTAGACTACATCTTTATTATATTTACTGTGTGTTTTACAATATGATGTGTGATAAGTCATGAAATATGACTTACTTACATGCATTTTAGAGAGATTCTATTGAGGTTGTGTTGTATTTCATGTCTAATTACACTTAAATAGATGTTTGTTATTTAATTCATTGAAGTACATGACTTATGCATTTAAGTGTATTAATTTAATCCCTTATATGTTAATTTGGGCTATGTCTGATTGTAGGCACAAACTAAATCAGATTGGAGTTAAATATCACAAGCTGAAAGGAGCAAGAGAAGAAAAGATGTGCAAATTAATGTTTGAAAAGAAAAAGAAAACCAAAGCCCACAAGCCCCACAGGACCCACATGACCACCAAAGCCCACAAACTCACACTTTACTTTCTTACCCGCATCACATAGGATCACTACTTAAAAGGAGCTTTAATTCAAATTCACGTGAATCTTGCTCTGATCGAATTGCATGGTCCTACTCCAACCGCAATGCATAGGATCATTGCTCATTAATGAGCTTCATGTGACAAGCTTGGTTGTGGGGTGTAATGACTCTCTTTCTCCCGCGATGCACTAGATTATTTTTTCATTGGAGCCCTAATTGATGCGTGAATTGAAAATAAAGAGGAGCCGCCATTCGCAAAAGAGGAGGCAGTCCGAATAATATATAGCAGTTTTATGTGCAATTGTGCACAGTTTTTCTCAATTTTAATATTTTTCTTTTGCTAATCTCTTTCTCCAAGTTTAGGTTTTCACTCTCATGCCGCCTAAACTCTTTGCTAGGGCTAAGGGCTATGTTTTTTGTATAACGGTATGAGTACTTTATAGTCCCTTTTTATTTTTAATATTAAATTACAGTTGATTGTTAATTTATTTATTTCTAATTTATGTATGTTTTATTCCATACTTTCTATAAGTTTAATTATGTTTTTCTTATAATTAAAGGGGAATATTGCATGGTTTTAATTAGGTCTCATGTTATATAAATTGAAAGGTTTTTCTAAATATTACTTTAGTCACTTTATTTCTCCGGTTATATAGTATTCCTGAGTTTTCTTAGTTTAACTATGTCAAAAGTTTTTTAAAAGGAAAATAATCAACTTGTATACTCTTATTAGAACAAGGTTTTTAATCTGGATTATAAGGGAATCATATCAATATAGAGAAACACCCCGAAACCCTAGTGTCTTTTACATATATTTCTTACAAAATTTTCATAAACCAAATCCATTTTACCCTTTTTAAATATTGATTCACATTGTCTTTTGAAAACACAACTCCCTGAGGATCGACAATCTCTTACACGTACTACAAGGTACCGTTTACTATTGAGCGACATCAATGTGATGTCCTATTTATAGGACAACAGTAATAATAATAAAATACTTCTAAACAATATGAGATTCTATTATGTACTTAACATACTTAACATGATGAAACCTAACAATTATAGTTTAATATAAATCTTAGGAGTTCAAATGCAACATTCGGAAATTTGTGGACTAAGTTGTTATCGAGGTTAACCATAGGTGGATAATTTGTAACATGTGCATGCTTTATTTTTTTGTACCCTAGTGTTAGAATTGAGATATGGTATAATCATTATTATGAAAAGATTTCTCTGCCATCTTAAGTAACTATAAGTATACACTTCATACTAGTACAAGATATAAATAACAACAATCAATATAAAGTCATGAATAGATAAACTTAAATAATTAATCAACGTAAATATAAGAAATTTAAAAATTCGTTGATTATTTAAGAAATTTAAACATGTCAATGATTCTTCTTAAAGAAATTTAAACATGCCTTTGATTTTTCATTAAGAAATTGTACCACGTTCAACGTTTTTTTCTGCCTGCCTTAATTAACTTGCACTTCCAACTGTTGCAAAGGTAAGTTTATGTCAAAAACTTTAAAAGAATGTCATAGCATGGCAAAAGAATTTTTGAAAAATAAATATAACTTGGAAGTTGGTTAGGTTAAATCTTGATTAAATATGATTTATGGTGCAAAACACAAGAAACTAAGTAATGGTCTTCCAAGTAAATGGACCAAACGTTAATGTTGCCAACAAAGTATGGCTAATTAACATTGATATTTCAAATACAATAAGGCTAATCATTTTTTTTTCTTACTACAAGTAGTGGAGGGGGATTCTAAGGGAAAACTTGTACTAGCCATAAGGCTCTTGATGGCTAATTGTAATCAACTTAATATATATAAATGGCGTGTCTTTTATTAATTGTGTTACTGATAATAGCTTCCTCGGTTGTGCAAAAAGAACATAGACAATTGATTATTGTAAAATAATATATATTGAAATTATTAAAATCACATTTCCCTGTTAGTTTAAATTTTTAAAATTAAATAATATATGTATATATATAATTTATCATAATATCAAAACACGTAAATTTGAGTTGGGACCCATAGTTCACTTAAATCCAACAAAATGGTAAGTTTTATTTGTGATGCAAAACAAGTGAACATAATAAGTGCATGTGAACAGTCCACGCATATACTTGATTAAAGAATTATTATTATTATTATTATTTTTTCTATTTGGTGCACTTCAAATGTCTTTTGGAGCTTACTTGTATAGCAAGTATATGTTCCACTAAGCCGTATAAATAGACCTAGAATTTATGACTTTCGCCGTTGACACAGATTAAACCCACTAGAGTTCTCTCACAGAGGTCGCTTGCTGTCTCCTCCTCTAAAACATGAAGGTAAACCCTTATCGCAACACTAGCAAATTTTCTGAAACTTGATTTAACTCTTATATATGGCTCTATAATTACATAGTATGCCTTTTTGTTTTATGGTGTTTGTAGCAAAAAATTATTATCAAGGTGCAAATGACCTGTGACAAGTGCAGAACCAAGGCCATGAAGATTGCTGCAACAACTGACGGTTAGCATCAAACACTTAGTTCTGTTGCTTTTGAGAAACCATAGATAATTATTCATTGATGATAGAGGTGTGAACTCGTTGGCAATAGAAGGGTCTGATAAAGATCAGTTGGTGGTGATTGGTGAAGGTGTTGACTCGGCTAACTTGACCTGCTCGTTAAGGAAGAAGCTTTGCCATGCCACTTTATTGAGTGTGGAAGAAGTGAAGGAAAAAAAGAAAGAGCCACAAGAGAAACCAAAACCACCTGATCAAAATCCAAAACCAAATTGTATTTGCTGTCCTCAGTGCTATCAATATCCACCATTTCCCATGAGCTGTGAAGTAGTCTATGATCCTAGTCCAAGTTGCATCATCATGTGATCTATATATGAGCTTTTTGTTCAGTTGAGTGCACTATGTTGATTCTAATGTTGCCTTGGAATTAATAACGTTTTGGCTAACATCGCTGAAATAATAAATTGTATACTATAGTATATTTGTTTTAAACAAGCATGTCCGTTGAGGAATTTGATGCTTATAATTCTGTTGAGGATTTTTTTTTTTTTTATTAATCTTAGATGTTCGGGTCAACACTCCGTAGATACTTACCCTTCAACTATTCTCAAAAAGTTATATGATCATTGTTGGTCAACATGCAATGACTATATAAACAATTAATATGAATAAATCACAGCGTAAGTGTATTCCACTAATATTAGGGAAGATAATCATTTTAATGAACCCCCACTAAAGTTTGAATTTCATTTAAAATTAAAATAAAAGTTTGTAAATCCTCTAGTTTCAAATTATTGCAATTTAAATCATTAATTATGGAATCTTTATCAAAGTTGTTGTAACATAAAGATATATAAACTCTACCTTTGACTTATTTAAGTATTAATTGATAATTCACAAAATGAAAAGAGTCTTGTAATTCAATAACATTGTCTACTCTCATTTCCAAAGAAAATTAGGAACGTTGTAATCATCCGTCCTATTATTATAACTATCATGTTATGAAAATAAAAATAAAAAACCCAACGCATACGGCCAAGCCAGGAAAATAACCTTTGAACAATCAAAGGGCAACAACGTGGACAGGCTCCAAATCAGAATTTTTTACATACAATATTGAACTTTAATCTCACCTACCTTTACCAAATCCTCCAATCTGAATTCCTTAATCTTTCTAAGGTGCCCAAACGTTTTGAACTTTTGTGCTTTCAGATTTGGAGTTCGAAAGAGAATGTGTGTTCTATTCTAAACAACAAATCAAGTATTCAGCCATTCACATATATATGCATGCAACTTGCAAGAGGTCCACTTTCAGATCTTCCAGGTCAAGATCGTGGCGGCTTATGCTGAATTATAAATAATCAACCATGATACATATGGAGGATTATTAACCACTAAGACGAAGCTTACAAGGTCTATATAGATTAAAAAATTTACACCTACCTCAATTAACATCCAAGATCTTTCAAGCTCAGAAAAGTAGTCCAGGAAATATAAACTTGAAACTTCTCAACCACTCTATCACTGGTTCATGTAATACTCCACCACACTCATGGGCAGATCCAATGTATGACCAGGGTGAGCACGTGCCCATCCTCAAAATTAAAAAAAATATATATATATATTTAATAGAGATATTTATATAAAAATAAAAAAAGATTGATAAAGTGTCTATCCTTTATAAAAAAAAACAAAACAAAAAAAAAAATTCCCAGATGACACAAAAATGAAGAAACCCAAATAACATATAAAAAAAAAATAGGAGACCAAATAATATCAACAAAAATTATTCCAAAAATAAAATCACAACAACATACCCCCAACATCAGTGTATTTGTGCTATTGTGACTGATTTTTTTATTTTATTTTTTGTAATATGATTGCTTGTTTTTATATTTAATAAGTCAATAGGTTTTTTTTTTAATTATATTTTTTTTTGTTTTGCTAAACTAGGTTTTTTTTTTTTTTTTTACTATTTCAGTGTTTGTTAGTTTTATTAGTGTAGAAAAAAAAATGTTAATTTTATATTTTATGATGTGTTAGTTTTATTTTATGCATTTTTTTTTCTTTTAATATTTTTGAAACAGTTTTGGAAAAATACTTCAAAAGAAAGTCGGATAAATGACAACTTAATCATATACATAGAGAAATACATTTTTTGTAGCATTGATAATAAAGTAATCATGCAATGGTTTCAAAATATGAAAACACGTCGAAATCAATTATAAAAGTCTATAATGAACTTATTGTTGTTACTTTTTGTTTATATAAACAATGCATATTGACTTCTTGCCTTTTTGTTTTTTTTTTTTTGTATTATGTTTATTAAAGTTTGACATTAGGATCTGTAGCGTCTTCGTCTTGGTCTTGGTAAAGTATAGAAAATTTCAAATCTATTCTCTCTAAGGAAGCCTGCATATTGGTGGGAGATGGATCAAGTACTTTCGTTTGGGAGGACCCATGGATACTAGATTACCTAGGATTCATTCCTAAACCGAAAGAACGAAACTCTCCAAATAACAATACAGTTGTTTTACAGTTGTTTAATCAAAGTAGATCTGGTTGGGATGATTCCAAACTTCATGATTTATTTGAATCTGATTGTGTAGTTTTTATCAAAAAGCTTTCAGTGCTCACTTTATTGAATGCGGAAGAAGTGAAGATTAAAAAAGAACAAGAAGTGAAACCAAAACCAGAGGTTAAGAAGCCAAAGAATCCTGAAAGTACCTCTTCAACAAGTTCTAGTGGCTGTCCTCGGTTACCCATTTGGCCTCAATATCCACAATTTCACACTGCCTATGAAGTAAGAGTCTATGATAATGATATTCCAAGTTCTTGCCAAATCTTGTGATTGACATTTTTTGAAACAATACGACTAGGAGTACAACATTTTCACAATTGCTGATATAATATATTAATTGTGATTGATACATAATAAAAATAATATTTATATGGTATTAAAAAAAATATTCAAACCACAATAAACTAAATCAACAATTGTGAAAACTGTTGTGTTCTTAGCATTATTCGTTCTGAAATTTTCCTCTTTGTTTTTGTTGAGTCTGCAGGTTCATTGTGTTGCTTGTAGTGTTACTTTGAGATGTGTTAGATTATGTACCATTTTGTTTGGTTGATATTTTGACCAATTTTACGAATATGCATGATATGGTCCCCAAACTCTAAGGCATATTGGCTCCATCTGCTTTTGTTGCTATTACTTGTTATACTATGCTACTATGAGTCTATGAGTACTTTTGTGTCGTTGTTTCTCAGTTTCCTTGTGAATTTTTTTTTTTTTTTTTGATAGAACAGTTTCCTTGTGCATTTGTGACTGAAGTATCAAAACAAAAAATGATTGTTAACTAAACAAGTTCGATGCTAATGCTTCATGTGCTTCGAAGGTAGTTTTTATTTTTATTTTTTTTCCCGTATAGTTGCAATGAGAACTAACTTCATTGTCTAAATTCTAAACACAGACAGAAGCAGGATTCATCGTTCGGGAAGGCAAAATAGGAATAAAAAATTCGAATGAAAAATATATAAGAATTCAAAATTAAATTAGATTTCATCTTTAGGCAGGAGGCCAAAGTATGAACAAAAAAATTTCACCACTCAAGAATGAGAAATATACTAAATTTCAAAAATAAATTAATATATGAAATTCCAAACTAGCGTCAACATTAATAAAATATAAACAAAACAAAAAAACACAAAGTAATTCTTTCATAATATATTTTGACTCAATCATATATTAAAATGAAACTCGAAGTTCTTTTAAATCCTGAAAATCATCTATAACTAAGTTCATACTAAATTTCGTAATAAATTCCCTTTCAATGTACAAAATCAGAAAGTCCGTTAAAAATCATCTTAAATTTCTTTTGAAATTTAGTTTTGACAATATTCATGGCTAAAAAAGTCTATTATTGTATTTAGTCTATAATAAAACAAAAACCATATTTATTATCTCATTACATCTTCACGATTCTTATAACTAAATAGCTAATAATTAGCATTGCTATGTAAAAACTAAATAAATAAATAAAAATAATTCACAAACAGTAGTTCAAAACTAATTAGCCCAATCGCTCGGCATTATGTTATATAATAGGTCAAATATTCTTCTAATGTAAAAAGGTACAAAATCAATGGGATAAAACTCATAATAAAAAAATATATATTATAGTATAATTTGTGAAATAATTTTAAATAATAATGGGTACCAGCTCAAGTTGGGCCCATGATAAAAGGGAAAAATTGGCAAATTATAGCACTGATCACTGCAGTTTTCGTAGAATGCTCGCAAAGTGTTTACGCTATAGGAGGGTTACTACTCACAGAACTGATATAGAAATCAGCAATCGAAAATCAATTTGTTTTTTTAATTGATCTCCTGAACTTCTTTTTTGTCGTTATTGTAGATAAAATAAAAAATAAAAAAAAAATAAAATAAAAAATAAAAATGAAAAGAGTGAAGGTAACCATCCTATCAAAAAATCTCAATTCATGTTTGATTAGTTTAAAATCCCTTATGTGAAGTGAGAGGATGAACAATATTTAAATGAACATACAAAAAATATAAAGCAAAAGTTAGAAGTAATAAATTAAAATAAAAACAGGGGAAACAAAAAAGACAAAAAAATAATAATAATAATATTAAAATAAAAGTCAATGACCAATACACACGCATACACTTGGGGTGATGATAAATTTAATCTAACTTTTATTAAAATCTTTGATCATTATCTACAAATAACATCAACAAGACTTCCTAGGTTCATGTGATAAGCTCACAATCCAAAAGGAAATTCAAACAAGATAGAAAACAATGTCACATATGCAAAAGATTAATCAAATGGGTATATTAAAAAAATTCAAAAAAGATAGACAACAATGCGTGTGATCATAGAGTAAAAGGAACTGCTTGTAACAAACTTAATTTCTATTCTCTATGTCTATTTTATTAGTTGTTTAAATATGACATTGAATTTACTAAGTTATGGCCATTGTTGTGGCCTAACAAGCTTGTTTTCATGTGTATCTTTATGATTATGGTTATTGTTATTTTTCTGTTGGTGTAATTTAATAGAATAATATGATGGATGTTGTGCACCAAAGTTTCATATCATTTAACTAATTTTTTAATTCCTTTCAATGACAACATGTTCTAATTAATGAATTTTTAATGAACAACTTTTTGCATATGTCATGTGTTACTATAAAACACGCTTATTGGAAGACCTAAATTTTACTCTGTTTCTACGTATAAATTGATTGTTTATGTTCTTTCAAAGACACTATACTTCTTAGTTTAAATGTTTTTGTGAATATATGTCGAGGTCTTTGTGATTGAACGTCTTTATATTAGTCGAGGTTCATAACTCTTTTGGACGTCTAGATAAGCTTGAAGACTGGACTTGAAACTCCCATTCTTTAGGAATAGGAATTATTTATATTACTTGAGCCACCTTCGATTGGATAAGGATTAGGGATACGGAAAATCCATGAAGACTATAGAGTCTAGAATACTGCTTTGTTCCCACTTTATTCCCCGCTTTTAAGTCTAAAGCTTTTCTCTTGGTTTTGGTTTATTCTTTGTGAGAGCCAGCTTCATTCATTCCAAGTTCGATCACTCATGGAGCACAACTTTTTTGATTACGCACCCAATCCTGTCCAATCTTTCCCTCCTCAACCACCACCCACTGCACCTACTGCATTCATCCTTTTTGCAGTAGTGCTCTTCTTCCTCTATGGGATTTTCTCGATTTTGTTCAACTTTTACAACTGCTTTTGTCGCAGCAACGTCTACGACTTAACCGAGCAGGTAAACGAGGAAGCATTAATCTCAAATTTCTTGCGTCAAGGAACAGACCCAATCATCATTCAGGCTCTCCCAATCTATCCTTATAATGCAGTCGATAACAAGTACCTGCAAAACGAGTGCACTGTTTGTCTATGTGACTTCCATCACAATGAGCCCGTCAAGCTCATCCCGTTTTGTAAACACGTCTTCCATCCTGACTGCCTCAACAAGTGGTTGTCCTCGCACATGACCTGCCCGGTTTGTCGGTCCACTTCGTTTTTTGAGAGTGATGAAAGATTAGAGGTGATCAT
>BKZX01027519.1:0-10506 GCA_014362285.1 Fagus crenata
GTGAGTAAGGGAGAAATTATGTCTAAAACCTGAAAAACTACTACCTCAAGGGAGGTGAGTAAAGAAAATCTTTTATAAACCTGAAAATATATTTTAATGACAGGGACCCGAATAAGAAAAGATCCTCGGGATCAGGAGGATAATCGTACTTGGGTGGACCAAAGAAAGGCCGTGGGAACCGAGCGAATGACATCAGAATGGAATGGCCGAATAGGAGAATTCACCCGAACTGTCGGCTTGCTAAGGTGGGAGGATGAATGTTTGAAAAGGTTAGTACCAAACTATTCTATTTCCGGTAAATGAACTTAGTCTAAGAAGTAAACAAGTTAGTAGTCTAGATGTGTTTATGTTCGCTTAGTACGGTTTCTTAGTTAACGTAACCCGCCCAGGTATAAAAGATTCAGTGGGAGGCCCAATTCGGCCCTCTTCTACACTAAAAATTTCGAATATGTTGAAACATAGCCATAATCTCATGCACATTTAGGATATAGACCTCACATTGTCTAATTCCTAGCAAAACTCACAATACTTCCTGTCCTAACATGTTATTTTTTGTTCGGAACTTATGGGTTCCAAGTCCGAAACAAATACATTGTCTCTCTTCAACCCGGATCTTTACCTTAACAAGATATGAACGGATTGATTACGATTTAACACTTGTTTAAATTATCTTATTGAGTCTAAGGTAATTGGTGTGTAGCATAAACAAGGGATAAGTGGCAACATACGTAAACACAACTAATAAAAATAAAAGAGTAACATTGAAGATTAACAAAACATGATTGTGCGGATTAAAAGGCCCGGGGATTCTAAACAATAATTACAAAATTACAACATAAACTTAAAAGCAAATCCAAAGGTTGTTTAGCTAATGGGAGCTGGAGGATCTTCAGTAGTGGCAGGGGACGAATGAGCCGGTGCCAGAGGGATTGGAGCTGAATCACCAAGGATGGAAGGATCTTCAGGATGGGCGGGGGCAGAATCAACTCGGACTAGGACATAGGGGACTGAGGAACCAGAAGCCGTGACAATTGATGGAGCCGGTTCGGCCCCATCAATTATCTGAACCTCTTCCTCCCTTTCTCCTCCTTTTTCTCCTTCTTCTTCTTCTTCTTCTCCTTTGTCCACCTCACCCTCATCATTATCCTCTTCCTCTTCTTCGTCTGATTCTCGTAGACCGGCGTCCGGATACGGCAACGGAGTGTGCTCTCTCAAAAGTATATCCGAGGAGCTTGGGGTACCAACTTTTCTCAGGGCAGCCTTCCAACCGTCGCGGAAGCTCCTGTTATAGACCCCCTGTATTTGATCTTTGATCTCGCCCCAAGCCTCCTCTTTGCCTTCTTGCTTCCCTTGCTTCTTGCCCGTTTCCAGGGTTTCGCCCAAGGAGCGCAGATACTCGGCTTCAAGCGTCCTTAGTTTTTCCGATTGTTGGGCGAACTCGGCTTCCAGTTTAACCCTCCGTTCGGACTCCACGCTTGCCCTGTCCTCGGCCTCCTTCATCTTGGTGAGTGCCTCGGAGTAGCTCTTCTCCAAGATCTCATGATCTTTCTCGGCATTGTCCACCACGTCGGACAATGTCTTTGCATGTTCGGCTTCCATCCTTTTCTTTTCCTCGTAAAGGCCATAGGCCCTGGCCTCGGCCGCCTGGACTCCTTGAGCGGCCTAAAAGGAAAAGCATAAACCAAAGCATGCTTAGAAGCAGAGATAACATGTAGAAATCAAATAAAACACATAAACATAAGGCGGTAAAGAAAAAAAAACAGAAAAACTTACAATTACAAGTCCTCGGGATATTTGGCGGTACAGGCTGCCCGAGGACATCTGCTCCCAAACCGCATAGTCTGCGGGAAGACAGGTAGCCCTGGTCAGAGCATGGGCCACCCTGGCCGAGAAGTCAACATCATTTGTTTCAAACACCGTATGGTCAGTGGTGACCGGCTGACCAAGAACGGTGATGTTCGGCACCCAGACTTCGGCCTGAGATGAGGAACCCGGAGCTTCAACCTGCTCGGTTGCTTTCCTTAATCTTTTCTTTCTGCGAACCTCCAGCTCGGTTCGCTCAACTTCTTCTTCTTCTTCTTCTATCCGTGGAAGCTCGATCTGTTCGGTCACAGGGGGTATTATTGGTTCTTTTGACCGAACAGGCTTCTCGGATGCCTTTGTTTCTGTAATGGTTTTTTGAGACCTCCTAGTCTGAACTCCTTCCTTGGCTTTGCCCTTATCTCTTCCTTTTGAGCTTGAAGCCCCCTTTGATTTCTTTCCTATGAGGTCGTAGATGTCGACTGGGGGAGCCATCTCTGAGACTTCTCCGGTTGGGATAAATTCGGGTAGATCGGCGGTCTGGACGGTCGTCGCTGGCTGGGCTACGTAGAGAGTGGTGGGCTGCACGGGTGTCTCCTGCGACCGGTACACTCGTGGGCCCTCCAAATAAGTCCCGACCAAGGGGGAGTAACCGAGCAATATGGAGGCAGCCCTCGGGTGACCAAATCTGTCCACACAGATGTTGGAGTTCAGCACTTTCTTGATATCTTCTAAATTTGCCGAAGAGGCTGGAACACTTAGTCGGGAAACAACTGCAAAACAAAATCAAACACATCATCCACAAATACGAATTCTACGTAAGTAATATTCTATGTAAATGATACTTTCACTGGTGGTTATGCTACTCTATCCTTAAGGACCTACGTTTGTTCGGACGCGAACCAAAAGACCGAAAACAAAACTAATATGCAAATCTAACCTGGACGGCCGAACCAATTTCGGCAACGTGAGGAGCCCGAATACCAGTTCCCTGAGACAACGAGCCAATCGTTGTCGAAGCCTTTGTTGGAACTCGGCATCGCGGTGACCAGCTTGGTATTCACATTCCTGGCCTTAAGGGAACAAGAAGTATCCGAATCCGATTTCGGACAGACATAGGAATATAGGTGTAAGATATCCCTAACCCCTAGATTGGTTCCTAGCAACCTATTCAGGGCGACTACACCCATTACCAGTCTAAATACGTTAACGGACATCTGGTCGGGACAGCCGTTAACGGTTTGTAAGAAGTCGATGAGAAGGGGGTGAAGGGGAAACCTAACCCCACCCTCCACTATACTCATCACGGAAACGAGTATCTCGTCATTTCTCAAAGGAGGGAGGTTTCCACTGCTAAAATACCTAAGATTAACATTCTCTGGAACGAGGTATTTATCCCTAAATCTCTTCATGCTCTCCCCAGAGTCGACTAAATGAGCTAATCTATGCGCGGAGGCCATTAGTATGGGATACGGGGTGGGGGTGAAACTGAAGGAAAACAAGAAACAGACGGAATTTAAAGAAAGAGAGTGAAGGAACTTACGGGTTTTGGGGGTTTCAGAGCACTCGGTTTTCTTGGGACTTCTGAAATCGCACGAGAACGAGAGGTTTGAAGAAAGGAGGAGTTCGAATAAAATGGAGGCTGTGGGCATATGGGATTATAAATCCCTCCCTTTTAAAATCCGACCGTTCGCCCCCCAAATCTGTCAAGATCTTTCGTATCCACGCCTCGGGAAACGGAATCGTCGCTTCTTGATTGAGAAACGACGGTTTCTTTCTTTACGCATTTATTTACTCACTTATTATTGTTATTATTATTTGTTTTTATCATTATTTTTGGCACCTGGCGCGAAGAAATACTCTTTCAAAAGAAATGTGTTATGCTCTGACCCTTCGTAAAAACTGACTGAAGGGATCAGAGCAAAGGGGGTAATTGGAGGGAAAATAACTTATGAATAATTAAGTTTGAATTATAAGAAAGGGAATTAATTGGGTTATGTCAATCCGTAGTTCGGGTTCGACCGAACAACGTCTTGTGCTCGGGTATGCCCGAGTGAGATCTTAAATCTGTTCGGATAGTTATTCTGTTCGGACAAGGTCTGATTGGGATCATGACCAGGTAGTCTGGAGCGAACTATGACTATAGTAAGGACCTGTAATAAGTGCTTCAAATACCAGGACCAAGGTCCTTAAGCATATCGCCTGAGTTAAAATCTTGATGGCGGTCTTTGGGTTGACTTACACAGTAACAGCCATAAATGCATCAAATATCTGGTCAAGGGCGTGTTGAATATGTTAATGCTTTAAGTTCAGAATTAGCTGTAATAAGGAAGGGGAATCACCCATAAATAAACTGACGCTGCCCAGGTCCAGGAGGGCAAAGATAGATCAGAGAGCTTAAATATCTCTGACTGGTTATGAAATTGAGGTTATTGGGAAGGGAAATAAGAAAAGATCACGGAAATATCTCCCGTTGAGGGCTAGTATAAATACAGGAAGCTACCACATGCAAAGGTACGTGCTCTTATGCTCCAAGAAATACAATATTGTAAAAACGTACTTCTTAAACTGTTTATTCTCGGGAACTGACTCAGGCATCGGAGAGCAAAAGGCCAACCCCCACTGGGTTGACCAAGGTGCTAACCAATTGTCCTTGTTGTTTGGTTATTTTGTATTACAGGCTTCAGGAAATCTGTTCGGATTGACCTCAAAAGTGTTCGGATTCCAATTCCTGGTCAGCTCTTTCATTCGTCTTAATTTAAGTTCTTACAATTGGCGCCGTCTGTGGGAAGAGCTTTCTTTAGAATCACAGTCCGAAAACTAGCGAGGTTCGCCAGGAATGTCTGGGGTACCATCGGCGTCGCGACACCAGCCTTCGGTGGTGGTGGAAGACGCGAGTTTATCCAGAGTCTCCTCTGGAACATCATATAGGCCTTCTCGTGACTCAGGGGAGCGCCCAGGGACTGCTAATGGAATCGCAATGGGAAGACCCTTAGTAACGCCTGCCCCACCACAACAACCTGCCCCACCACCACAATATGCCCCACCAAAACACCCAGCTCCACTACAAAGCCTGACTCCCCCATACCATACACAACCCGACCAAGTGCCTACTGTCGTCAGGCCAGATGAAGGGGCCACCTCGAGAAGGCTAGTACCAGGACAAACCAACAGAGGCGACGTTCGGCGCAGCCTAGTCTATTCAACTAAGTCGTCACAGACTCAGAATAGTCAGGAGCTGATCGCTGAGCTACGCCAAGAGATACAAAATTTAAAACAAGAGGCGAGAGAACGAAAGGATAAAGGCCGTCCCACAGCAAAGGAAAGGCCTACAAAAAGGACACATGCCTCGCAACGAAAAAGTCCGGAACGCCCCACCTTGTCCCGAAATTCACAAAAATACGATCTCTCTGAAACCTCTAGTTCCCAGTCTGAATCGAGGTCACCAACACCACCTGCGGTCTCCCAAAAACCGTTGAAACCAGGAAAGCTTTCGCGTTCTCGCCCTCCCCTTTATGGAGAGAAGAGCTCCCCGGAAAAGAAGCACCATTCAAGAAAAACTGTTCGGCCGGGGAGACAGAATGCAGTTTGGAAGGCCTTTGATCTAATATCGTCCTCTCCTTTTTCCAAGGAAATTGAGAAGGCCAAGATGCCCGACCGGTACCCAGTTCCTCGCTTTGAAATATACAATGGCCGGACAGACCCTGTGACCCATATTGGCCATTATCAACAGAGTATGGCTCTGTCTCGGAACAACGATCCCCTTATGTGTCGGCTCTTCCCGTCTAGTTTGGGAGAGGTTGCAATGAGGTGGTTCAATCAGCTTGGAGTTCGGACAATCTACTCTTGGGATCAGTTGGCTGAAGCATTCGTGGCTCGATTCATCACAAACAGTCGGAAGAGGAAGGAGATGGGTTCCCTCCTTACAATGAAGCTAGAAGCCAACGAGACGTTGAAGGATTACTCCACTAGGTTCTGGGAGACCTACAATGATATTGAATCATGTGGAGAAGAAGTGGCTATCACTACTTTCAAAATGGGTCTGCCTGCTGAGTCAGGTTTACGCCAGTCTTTGGTCAAACATCCTCCATCCAACGTGGGAAAGTTGATGTACAAGATAGATCAATTTGTCCGAATAGAGGAGGACGGTCGCAAAGCACCCGCGGGTCAAGTTGTGGCTCAACCCAAGCTGTCCATAGCAAAACCTGCTGCTCGGTCTGGTAACCCATCCAAGAACTTTCCTGCCCCAAGGAACTTTGTGGCTCCCACATTTCGAGCCTTTGAAACCGTGTTCAAAGAACCTATCTATAAGGTTATGGAGAGGATCAAGAGGGAGCCTTTCTTTGTTTGGCCCCCTAAAATGGTCGGGAATCCGGCGTCGAAGGATGGAAATCTGTATTGCTCTTATCACAGGGAGAGAGGTCATATGACCGAGAACTGTCACCTGTTGAAGGTTCACTTAGAGAAGTTGGCATCTGCAGGACTCCTTGACCAGTATATCAATAGGGAGTTGTCTAGCAAGAAGGAGATGGTTCCGGATGCTCGGCAACCTCAATCTTTAAATACACCATCGGCGGGGATCATTCATGTCATCCATAATCCTTTATGTTCGGCGGTGTCTTCACCTTCTGGCAGATCTAAAATGCAGAAAGCTGCTCATCTTAGGATATCCTTCTCCATACCTGACGTTGTTCATCCAGCCCCATTATGTTCGGTCAGTAGAGGAAATGCGGAGCAGGCGATTTCCTTCTCGGACAACGATTTGAGGGATGTACAACTGCCTCACAACGATCCTTTGGTAGTCACCCTGAGGATAGGAAATTATGACGTCCAAAGGGTATTGATTGATCAAGGAAGCTTTGCAGAGGTCATGTATGAGGACCTTTATGGGAAGCTCGGTTTACAGGAGGCCGAGCTGAATAGTTTCGCAACTCCTATATTCGGATTCTCGGGAGAACCTGTTATTCCATTGGGGAAAATTGTTTTGCCTGTCCTAACTGGTCCTGTTAATCTCCAAACAGAGTTCATAGTGGTTCGGGCTTCATCTCCTTATAACGCCATAATGGGGCGTGATTGGCTGCATAGGATGAAGGCAGTCCCCTCTACATTTCATCAAAAGTTGAGGTTTCCTACTGCTGAAGGGATTATGGAACTGAATGGGGACCAGGTTACTGCGAAACAATGTGTCCTGACGGCCGCCAAGAAGAAGGTCGCAGGAGAGGCACAACCTGCAGGGGGTTCATGACAGTCACAGTCCCAGGAGTTAGAGGACGGAGAAGCTATAGTGACCGAACAGCCAGATAAGGTATTCTTCAATCCCTCTACCCCTGAAAAATTCTTTTTGATAGGATCGAAGTTATCCCCAGTAGATAGAGAGTGTCTGTTGCGAGTCTTGGTAGATAACCAGGACATTTTCGCCTGGTCGGTATATGATGCACTGGGTGTATCTCCGGACTTGGCATCTCACTCCTTGAATATCACGCCCGAACAAAAGCCGATAGTGCAAAAAAGGCGAAAATTGGCCCCGGAAAGAGCCACGATAATCTTGGAGGAAGTAGAACGCCTTATGGCAGCAGGGGCAATCCGGGAAGTACAGTATCCGGCTTGGCTTTCAAATACGGTGGTGGTGAAGAAGAAAAATGGAAAGTGGAGAGTATGCATTGATTTTACTGACTTAAACAAGGCATGTCCTAAGGATCCCTTTCCTCTCCCTCGGATAGACCAGTTAGTTGATTCAGCATCAAGGCACGCTCGGTTAAGTTTCCTGGATGCCTTCCAAGGCTATCATCAGATTCCAATGAATCCTGCCGACCAAGAAAAGACAGCTTTTATCACGCCTCGGGGAACATATTGTTATCGGGTGATGCCGTTCGGTCTAAAGAATGCAGGGGCAACATATCAACGAATGGTCACCAAAATGTTCGGATCAATGATAGGAAAGACACTGGAGGTTTATATCGATGATATGCTCATCAAGAGTCTCCGAGAAGAAGATCACGTTGATGATCTGCTGCAGGTTTTTGGCATCTTGAGAAAGGAGAATTTGCGTCTCAATGCTTCCAAATGTACCTTCGGGGTTAGTTCTGGAAAGTTTCTGGGTCACATAGTAAGCAGAACGGGAATAGGAGCTAATCCGGATCAGATTGCAGCTCTCATAAATTTGGCGGAACCCAGAAATGTCAAACAGGTTCAGCGTTTGACTGGGATGATTGCCGCCCTGGGGCGGTTCATTTCAAGATCAGCCGACAAGTGCAAGTCTTTCTTTCGGCTTCTCGGCAAAAGGAGCAGATTCCAATGGGATGAAGAGTGCTCGGCAGCCTTTCAGGCAATTAAGGCTTATTTATCAACTCCCCCATGCCTCTCAATTCCCAGTCCGGGGGAGCCACTGTTTTTATATCTAGCTGTATCTGATCATGCGGTGAGTGCAGTTTTGGTTCGCGAATTGGTGCAAGAGCAGAGACCGGTCTTCTTTGTTAGTAAAGCAATGGACGAAGCCGAACTGAGATACCTGCCTCTGGAAAAGGCAGCATTGGCGTTGCTTCATGCAGCCAAGAAATTGCCACACTATTTCCAGTCCAGTACAGTTACAGTTTTGAGTGATCTTCCACTAAAAATGCTCTTGCAGAGGTCGGACTTCACGGGGAGAATCACTAGGTGGGGAGTATATTTGGGATCGCTCGGGGTAGAATATAAACCTCGGACAGCAATCAAAGGGCAAGTTTTGGCAGAGTTTTTGGCCGAATTTCAATATGACCCAAGTAACCCATCACTGATCAATCCCACTCAAGCTCAGTTCGGACTGGATGAGGTAAAATGGAAATTGTTTGTAGATGGGGCCTCCAATTCTCAAGGATCGGGAGCTGGGATTGTGCTGATATCACCGGAAGGTCTAGTCTTGGAACAAGCTGTTCGGTTGAAGTTTTCAGCCTCGAATAACGAAGCGGAATATGAGGCATTGTTGATTGGCCTCAGAACAGCAAGGAAACTTGGCGCTAATCACTTGCAAGTATTTTGCGATTCCCAACTTGTGGCCAACCAGATTTCAGGAGAGTATCAGGCGAGAGATGATAGGATGTCGGTTTATTTGAAAATAGCTCGGCTTATGTTGTCGGAATTCGGATCAACTCATGTTGCACAAATTGGGAGAGAGCATAACTCCCATGCAGATATCTTGGCCAAATTAGCCACGGCATTGGAATCAGATATACAGAGGACAGTGTGCATAGAGACTCTGGAACAGCCGAGTTTTCAAGATCAGGAGGTGTCAGTTTGCTCTATCGATATCCGACCGAGCTGGATGGATCCTATACTTAGATACCTCAAAGACAACAAGCTACCCGAGGACAAGAAGGAAGCTAAGATGATCAAACAGAAGGCCCCGAAGTTCTGGGTCTCCAAGGAAGGGCTGTTATACAGACGATCCTTCACTGGACCATACCTGTTGTGTGTGCACCCGGATAAGGTGAGAGATTTCCTCTTCGAGATACATGAAGGGATTTGTGGGAGTCATACTGGAGGAAGGTCTATGGCGCACCGAGCTTTGTCCCAGGGATATTGGTGGCCATATATGCAGGCCGACGCCCTGAAATATGTCCAAGAGTGTGATAAATGTCAGAGATTCGCTCCTATGATTCACCAGCCTGCTAGGGAATTGAATCCTCTGTCCAGCCCATGGCCGTTCGCTCAATGGGGTTTGGATATTGTGGGGCCTCTTCCTCGGGCTCCAGGTAACAAGAAATTCTTGATTACCGCAACAGACTATTTTACTAAATGGATCGAGGCTGAGCCACTTTCAAACATCCGAGACGTAGACACAAAACGTTTCCTTTGGAAGAATATTGTCACTCGATTCGGTATACCATGGGCTGTCATCTCGGACAACGGGACTCAGTTCGATTGTAAGCTCTTCAAGGGGTTTTGTTCGGACCTCAGCATAAGAAACTTCTTCTCCTCCCCGGGTTATCCCCAGTCGAATGGACAAGCCGAGGCTTCCAATAAAGTCGTCTTGAGTGGGATGAAGAAGAAATTGGAAGCAGCAAAGGGAAAATGGGTAGAGGAGCTCCCGAGCATATTGTGGACATACCGAACTACAGTAAGGAAGTCCACTAATGAAACACCTTTTGCTCTGGCTTTCGGTGTGGAAGCAGTCATTCCGTTGGAAATCGGGATGCCGACCACCCGAACAACTGAGTTCACCATTCAGACCAATGAAGACAGACTACGCAGAGATCTGGACTTAGTGGAGGAGAAACGAGATTTAGCTACAGTCCGTCTGGCATCCTATCAACAACAAGTAAAGAGAGAACACGATAAGAACGTCAAACCTAGGACGTTTCGAGTTGGTGATTTGGTCCTGAGGAAGGTCATGGCCAATACGAGAAAGCCGAACGAAGGGAAACTCGGCCCAAATTGGGAAGGACCGTACAAGGTGCTGTCCCAGACTGGGCATGGGGCTTATCGGCTAGAAGACTTGGACGGGAAACCCATCCCTAGACCATGGAATACTTGTAACCTGAGGAAGTATTTCTTTTGACCATTGTAAATAAAAATTAATATCATGTTCGGACTATTATTATTCTCTTTGTTTGTGTTTTCTTTTCAGAAAGGATGACCATAGTTCAGGAGACGGGCGAAAGAAAAAGTCATGCCTTTGAACCTGAAAAATCATTACCTCAAGGGGGGTAAGTGATGAAATGTTTTTGTCCG
>BKZX01027520.1:0-13277 GCA_014362285.1 Fagus crenata
CTCGTACGATGTTGAACTGTCTCTCTAGTGGATTCTACAACCACATTTTGCACTTACAGTCAGGTTATGTAATAGTCTTTAGAACAAAGATTGTCATCTTCTCCTAAATATAAAATGGGAAGGGAAGGATAGGTTTTAGTGATAATAAACTACACTTGTTTAAAGTACACTTTTTTTAAAGTATAGTTTTTTCAAACAATAAATTGTCAAAAAACTAAAAAATAATTTGTACCAAATAGATACTCATCGTGGTGTCTTTATTTATTTATTTCTGGATAAGTGAGTTGGTACTCAACCTCTCTTTGTCCAAAGCCTCCCTTAAAAAGTAGCTACGGATAACATTTGCTCTACGTTTGCATTCATGTAGACTGTGGACTGCACATGGGACAGGTGATGGAATCTATACAACAACCAAAAGTTCCAAAACCAGGTACGTACTTTTGGGTAAATATAATCCTCGGAAGAGTCCATTATCCTAGGAAATTAATATAATATTAATCTTTATTTTTCTTTTTAAAAACATAATATTAATCTTGTAACCTGCCCTCTAATGTGAAATGCACATATTTGAAAAAGACAATTTAATATAATTCAATCATTTTAATTTTTGGATAAATTATACTGAAATTTAAGGTAAGTCTAATTTTGGTCTTCCAAATTAAAATATTTTGATTTCGTCTAAAATTTTGAAGCTAGTTTGATTTTGATTCTTTTAAGATGAGGTTAGTTCGATTTTAGTCCCTTAATTATAAGTTTGAAATGTTTTTGGTCCCTTAAATATGTGTTTGGTTTTCATATAATAGAAAGTCCCAAAAACAACCAAATTGTTATCCGTCCTAGCTATAAGTACTTGAAACGGTTTGATTCAACTATCCAAATTTATTCTTACGTTATGTCGAGTAACCTGAAAGATTTCCTCAAAAATATAAACTCTATTAACCAAATTTTTATATATATATATATATATATATATATATATTTTTATGATAAATAAAAATAAAAATATGTTTTAATATATTTTCTTAACATGCCCGGATTGGATAGCTATACCAAACCGCCTCGGTGCAGAAAATTCATTGGCCTGGTAAAAAGTAAAGGGTAAAATTTAGGTACAGTTCCTTAGATCAAATACATTAGGTTCTTAGTTAAATTCAAATATATTGAATTTAAATATTCTTAGAAAATATAACATTGTTTGTGTTTTATTGATTAATATATCTAATCTAATTAATCTAATGTTGTACAACATCAATATAAACAGAAAAACGAATAAAGTCAAGACAACAATTAGAACATTTCTTGAGAAAAGCTTAGGAACTACAAAATTATAAAACCAACGGAACAAAGAACACCAAAAGCCAAAAAATAAAAATATTGAGCAGAACAGAAAAACCAAATAAATAAATAAATAAAAGCATGAAACCTGGCAAAGCCAATCAGAAACCAAAGTGTAAAGAATGCATCTTTGAGACTTAAACAACAACAGAATTATAGGGACCACAGGGAGACTAAAAAAAATCCCAGCATAGGATTTAAATAGGAAATTGGGGGTACAATTAATTGGGCAGATGAAGAGGTCAGGGAGTTCAAGAGGTGAGAATGAGAGAGAAGTAGATGAAAATGTGAGGTAATTAATTGAGGAGATGAAGAGATTAGGGAGTTCATGAGAGAAAGAGAGGTAGATGAAAAGGTGAGATAATTAATTGAGGAGATGAAAAGGTCAGGGAGTTCAAGAGGTGAGAAGTGGATGAAGAGGTGAGGTAAAGGAACAGCCATGAGAGAGAGAATTTATTTTTGAATAAAAGTGTGAGAGAGAATTAAATAGAGGAAAGGGAAGGTGGAAGTGTGTGAGAATAACAAATCTGACGTGGCGGTATTTGAGGAAGCCTAAAATTTTTTTCTCAGCTTCAGCTTTTAGTTTATACTAGCGTATAACCAGCGCAAAGCGCGAGATAATTTGTATGTGAAGTATTTAAAATTCAGGATAAAATGGTAGTGGATATCACTATTTTCACTGAGTGTTCAAATGTTCTACTATAACTCTAATAAAATAAACATGATATGATAAAAATTCTAAGATTGCTCCAGAAGTAAACGATGATTGTTGATATATATTCCATCAAGTATAATATCATTAATATATATTTTTGTAAAATAAATTGTTGTTTATAAGAAAACAGACAAATATACAAAAGCAAGAAGGGAAAAAATTATGATAGAAAAACAAAACAATATCAGAACTTGTATCACTATAGACAATGGAAAAAGATATGGAAGACAAAAAAAAGAACCATAAAACAAAGAATTAATTGAGGTGCTCACATCGAAATTATGGATCATTTAATGTTGTTGAAGACCACAACAATAAGAGATGGAAATACAACACCAATTTTAGTGAGAGAAGCAACAGAGTGTACTCTCAGCACTCTTTGAAATTAATGATCATTGAGAGAGATTCTTTTGACTGTAAATGAGGCCAAACTTTGAAGAAGATAGAATGAAGAGACGTGTAATTTTTAGTAGTAGGAGAATAAAGAGATCGTTTAATTTTAGCGCTATTAGTCATGCTACTTGGGAGGTATATTTTAAATTAACTGTTTTTCATTTATCTTGAAGAAGTATATTTTGTTAAAATGTCTTTTAGTAATAGGAGAAATATTTTGGATTTTTTTAATAAAATTTTGTTATTATCCGTTGTTATTGTTAGTATTATAATTTGAACGTTATTAATTATACCACTTAAGAAAGTATATTTTATTAAGATGTTTGTTAGTAGTAGGAGACTTATTTTAAATGTTTTTATTTAAAAGTGTTTGACTAGAATTGATTAATACTGTTTGATAAATAAAATGCATTAAGTCAATTTATTTAAACAACGTATCACTTTGGAAATTTAAATGATAAATAGATATGATTTATTTAAATAACGTATCACTTGACAAAATTAAACAATAAATAAACATGTCACTTGGCAGAATCTCACACTATGAAAAGAGAGACAATTAGCAGAACCTCAGATAAAGGTCTCTGCTTTTATATATACTAGTCGCAGACCCGCGCGATGCTCGAAATAATTTCACATGATTTTTTATTTTTGGGTTAAGCAAAAAAAGAGATAAAAAAGATGAGACTTATAAGTTTTAGTCCTAATCCCACTTCAAAATGATGTATTTTTTTTTTTTTTTTTTTTAACGGAGTATAATTGATATAGAGTAATAAATTTTTTGCAAGTTAAGTGGTTTATTATATACAAAAGTATAAAGAGAGAGTATTAACCTTTTGTACGTTTGAGGGGGGTGAGCAGAAGAGGGAAGCAACCAAGGGGAGGAGAAGTGAGTAAGAGATGTAAACGAAGGTTTGAAGAAGTCTTAAATGGCTTAGGAGAAAATTAAAAGGGAATAAATATTGAATCGAAATTTCACATATATAAGCTTTAAGAAGCAATTTGACATAACATATATATCTTGCCATACAATATATTTGACATGATCACCAGTTAGAAAATCACTTATGACAGGTTGCTTGAAATTAAATTCAAATAGCACTTGAAATATCATTAACATTGAAGCATGAGTAGATGAAAAAGTAACAAAGTTACAACAAAAAATAAATACATATATATAATCCAATCTGAAGCAACCTTATAAATTACAATTCTTAATAATCCTCCAAGGTTGTAGTCAATCCAATAGAAGACCAAATACAGAGGAAAAAAAAAAAAAACACTTGTGTTCAAATAGAGCATTGGACAACACTACTGTAAATTTTTTTTATCCCTAATACAACCATCGAAAGAGGCATCAACACATTAATGCAACTGGTAAATTCTATAGCTAATAACTTGGTGTCTTTTATTATACCAAACACTTGTTATAAGAATCAACACCTTGATTCCCAACTGGACTGCTAGTTTGGACTAATATTGAAACTGACATCATTGGGTCAACCTATAAAATAGAGATTTCATTGTCATAGCCGCAACAACTTACCCATCTACTATTTCTAACATTACAAACTTAAACATCTTAGGCATCAAATGTACCAGTAAACACCACAACTTCACAACTTTGCATGTAATTTTTGCAGAAAACACAATGCACCTCAATTATTCCCTCACTATAAACAATATAACAAACTGTGCCTATAGAAAACCTTGGTAACACCAATCTAATAAAGTAAAAAAATATTTTACAGTAACAAATCATCATTTATTTGAGAAAACAAAAATCTCGGTCAGTAGTCCAGCCCCTTAATGAATCAAATTCCTATTCATGTCATTGCAAATGTGTTTAGGTTCAGCCTATAAAATCATTTAGTCAAAAAATATTCTTAATAACATATAGACAGAATATTTAAAGTAGGCATGTGTTTAATTTAATTCAACTTTCATAGATCTAATGTGCAATTTATGATAAGTAATATGAAAACTATTCCTATTTCTTTTTCCAAAACAATTAATATAAAAACATCATGTTCATATTACAAATATTGATGAAATTAAAAACATGAGAAGTTCTTACCAAAGAATCAGCAAGTTTTGAAGGCCGTAAACAATAATATCTTGGGGAAAAAAAAGTCATAACTGCAACAACTTTGATGACCCCTAGCAATCAATTAGGGAGGGGAGCTATAGCCTCTGGCAAGAACTTCAAGTCAGGTCAAGCCAACTAAAAAAAAAAGTCAGCTTAGCCAGTAATGATGAAAAAGGAACTAAGGCATCTTTTCTATGTTTAGTGCTATCATTTGTCTAAGTTGTCCACTAACTATAGCCTGAAATATTGTCTCAATGCTTGATAAATTGGTGATTATCCTAAACTAATTACTTATAGAAGAAAATGAAAGAATGATTAATTGGTTCTAAGCGTTGATTGTAGACATAGAACTATCTAATAAAAAGGTTTAACCTTTAGACATGTGCTTTTCTCAAAACTTGAAAATACCCTTGAGGTATTAGATTGCAAGTAGGTGTTGAAAAATTTCTGTTGGCCTACAACTCATCTGGTTACATATATTCTGAAAACCTTAAAAAAAAAAAAAAACACATACTTTTCCTCTTTCGTGTCATTTTTCTTTGACTTAACTCTAGCTACAGATTTCAAAACTGCCTGGTCAACACGAACAGATAAAGAAAATGCAATTCAGTGAGAGTTTCATGCTAACAAATTCAAAAGTGCACAGAGAGATAAGATCTAGATAATCCAACTACTTAAGAGCATGAAATCAAAAATAATAATCACAATAATGCAAATGAATAAACAATATCTTTGCCAGCATAACTTAGCATATCATTCATTATGACCGGAGAAGTATTTGATTGGAAACAAAAATTTGAATAAAATCATAGTAAAAAATCGTTATGATTGAGATCTTAACAAACCGTTCATCATGTCAGGATTTTCAATTTAATCATTTAAACAATGCAACTCAATAGCTTAATTGAAGTTGTTAAGCTTTTATAGTAATAATTTAGTCCTTATAAATTTCTAAAGAATATTGTGCCAGCCAAACCAACCTGCTGCTCAGCTACACTGTTGTTGAAGCTTCCAGCATCAGCCACTGCCAATAACAAATTCATAAATTGAAAATTGAAACTCAAAAGCAATTCAACCTAGCTAAATAATTACAGGTTTTTCAAACTGGTTCAAATATAGAGCCCCAATTAGAGTGAGAAGCACAAAGGGAGAGAAAAAGAGAGATTGGATCAACAAACCTTCGGGTTGATTGTTCCTGGGGAAGCATTGTAGATGTGTAACAATTACAATTGATATCTTATAAATTTCCTAATTGATTTGTTTTCAATAAAATGGACCTAAAAATTGAAAATCTATCTGAAAATTAGAATTGAGCACCATTCTCTCCATTGCTCTTGATTGTACCAGTGCACACATGGAGGTCCAAACTTAATATGAAGTAAACAGAACATGTTGGCAGGACACATGTCATTGCTGCTTGTTGGATGTAAATTTAGCTCTTTGGAAGTTTCAATTGTAGAAGGTCAAATTTGGTTGGTCGAACCCACCTTAGATCTTAAAACCAAGCCTATAATTATTGTATTCATCAATAGGATGATGTTAAGCTTGTCAGGTACATTATTGTTGGAAGCTGCAACATGTTGCATACATTGTGCCTGAAAACTATACTTAAGTACAAGTTCTTAAAACATGTTCATGCTTCCATGCTTTTTTGGTCTCAAATAATTTTTGTACTTAACAATAAAATCGAATACACAGAATCCAATCATATTCACCAAATGCTTACTTTCTTAGAAATCAAACAAAGAGCTAAAAAAAAAAAAAAAAAACTATTAGTTAAATAGTCAATTGATATTGCCTATCATACTTTTCCCTATAAAACATAATAAAACCCAATTGATATTTTTATTGGTCCAACAACACTGCAACATTGAGTAGGGAAAAAAAAGGCAACACTGCAACATTGATATATGCAAAGGCTCTTGGTAGACCATCCTTTTAGACAATATATCAAACACATCAAAGGCATACCAAGGGTGCACCTCAAACCAAAGGGAAGGAAAGCTAACCACATGAGCCACGAACAATCACAAATCCACAGAAAAGAAAAATCACAGATCCACTGGAAAGAACAAACAAAATCAGGGAAAAAATTATAGAAGAAACTCACATTGGAGAGCTGGTTTCGGCAAACAGGCAGCCAAAGGAGATGGACATGACCAAAAGAACAGAAATAACACTTGGGAAAGCTGTTCCATTGAAGGCCATACCGATCAATTAGTGGTTTGGTGGAGGGAGAGAAATTGAAAATTTATATTAAAAAAAAATAAAATGAGAGAGAACTAAAGGGTCTGAAGGAGTTATGTTTGAAGAAGAGAAAAGGTCTCAATAAATGCCCACTGATTCAGTTTCACTCCAAACTGTAACCACCATATGTGCCTTTTCAGGTTCGACTGGTTGTGGTTGAATGAAGGAAGGAGAATGGTTATAGAGAGTTGATCTTTTTGGACATTTTGGTAAAAAAGTGAAAGGTCAGAATTTTCTTACGTTTTGGTTGGGATAAATTCATTAATGTAATAGCTTAGAAAATGAAGTTGGAACTTTGAGAAACTCTTGACTGTTACAGGCTTACAGCACAACATGGGGTACAATTTAAGAAGAGAAAAAAATTTAGTGAGAGAGAGAAAGAGTGGGAGTATGAGACGTGTGAGAGAGAGAGAGTGAAAAAGAGTGAAGGATGCCATGGACTTTGGATATAATTAAATGGTGAAGATAATAATAATAAAAGCCCAGCCCAAAAAAAAAAAGAAGAAAGTGGGCCGGATCTAGAATGTTATGAGAGAGTTGAGAGGTATGAGAGATTTGGATTGATGTGGGAAGAATAAATCTGACGTGGCAGCTTTTGGAGAAGACAAAAAAAAATCTCTCAGCTTTACCTATTAGTTTATATAATAGATAATATTGATTATAGATAAGAGTATGTGAGGCAGCAGGTCTTATATAAAAAGCAACGTGTGTGTGCATGCTTTTGCAAGTGAGAGAGAACCTAGCAACGCATTGTGCGGCACTAGTGAGAAAAAAAAATGAGGTTTGTTTTCTTTGGTTTAAGACACACACAAGGAGATATTTGGGGGTTTCTCTAGGATAGATTTTGGGTGCTACAACCATAAAGAGTTAAAGTATTCAAGGAACATCTTACTTCGTTATTGGTTTCACTGGGTTCCAATTTTTTTGTGGTGAGATTGTATTTATTCCTAGAGAGTGATTTCTCAATTTATTGTGAACTCAAGTTTGGGCATAAACTTGAGTATGTAATCTCTATTTTATTATAGTGGATTGATCGGATTTGCCCTGTGGTTTTTCCCTCTACACTGAAGGGTTTTCCACGTAAACTTGGTGTGTTCTTGTGTGGCTGATTTTCTTGATTATTTATCTCTCTATTGCTTGGAAGGTTATTTAATTTAATTCATACTTAGACGGTAATTTGGCCTAACTAAGTAGTGTCAAAAGCTTCCGTTGTCCCAGCAAGTGGTATCAAAGCCCAAGGTTATTTGTGTGTGGTTGTCTAGTGTTGAATTAAATGGAATATACGTCAAGCACTATGATTAAACTCTCGGCATCAAATTACTCAATATGGAAGCCGATGATGGAGGACGTCCTTTATTGTAAGGACTTGCATGACCTTATCGAGGGTGAGGGTGATAATGCCAAGCCAAGTAGTATGCCTGACAAAGAGTGGGCCAAGATGCATAGAAAAACCATTGGTTGTATCAGACAATGCATCGAAGTTAGTGCGTTTCATCATGTATCTCAGGAGACAAATGCCAAAACTCTTTGGAAAAAATTGGACAGTTTTTATGAGAGGAAGACTGCTCAAAATAAAGCTTTTGCAATTAGAAAGCTTGCGCTTTTAAAGCTTAAAGAGGGAAGATCCGTTGCCGAGCATCTAAGCGAGTTCCAAGACTTGGTTAATCAATTGACTAGAATGAATCTAGTGGTAGATGACGAATTGCAAGCATTATTGCTTCTAAGCTCTTTGCCTGACAGTGGGGAGACTTTGGTAGTGTCATTTAGTAACTCTGTTCCAAACGGTGTGTTACAACTTGCGATGGTCAAGGACAGTTTGCTCAATGAAGAAACAAGAAGAAAGGACATGGGCAAGAATGATGCATAGGCTCTTGTCACAGAGAACAAAGGGAGGAGTAAGGGTAGAAATTCTAAAGGGCATGGTAAATCCCGAAGCCAGTCACAGATAAAAGGAAAAGTCAAGTGTTTCTACTCCGACAAAGAGGGTTATATAAAGAGAAATTGCAAGGCTTGGAAAAATAAGCAGAAAGAGGAGACAAATCAGAAAAATGCGGATGATCATAATACAACAATTGTTTCATTAGATGAAGATATGGTGGTACTTTCTATAGGAGAGGATGAGTGTTGTCATGTTGCGGATCCTTATGATGAATGGGTGATTGACTCAGAAACTTCCTACCATGTCACTCCAAGAAGGGAGTTCTTTACTTCGTACAAAGCAGGAAACATACTGCTTAGAGTATGGTATTAGACATAAAAAGACAGTTACTGGTACCCCATAACACAATGGTGTGGGAGAGAGGATTAACCGCACTATTGTTAAGAAGGTCAAATGTATGCTAAGAATGGCTAAACTACCTAAATCATTCTAGGCTGAAGCTATACAAATTGCGTGCTACCTAATTAATCGGTCTCCATCAGTTCCATTAGATTTTGATATTCCAGAGAGAGTATGGATAGGAGAAGATGCTTCCTACGCACACTTGAAGGTACTTGGGTACAAGACATTTGCACATGTGCCTAAGGAATAGAGATTAAAGCTTGATGATAAAGCCACTCCCTGCATATTTGTTGGATATGGAGATGCAAAATTTGGCTACAAGCTATGGGATCCTAAGAAATAGAAAATGTTCAGAAGTCGAGATGTGGTTTTTCATAAGAATGAAAATATTAAAGATTTTGAGAAATCTAAGAAGTCAAACTACTGTTGAAGGTGTTTCTGACCTTACACCTGCTTCTTCGTCCTCAGATATTGCCACAAATATAGAAAAGGTGCAAGTAGAGAATTATGGTGATGAGCCAGTAGAAGTTGGTGGTGATGATGCTATAGATACAGAGGCTATTGAGCAGGGGGAGCAGCCCATTCCACCAGAGATGGAAGAACCTCAGGTTATGAGGTCTACCAAGGACCATTGTCTATCAACCAGATACTCCACTTCTGAGTATGATTTGATTACTAATGAGGGCGAGCTAGAGAGCTATCAGGAAGTACAATCTCATAAGGACAAGCATAGCTGGATGAAGGCTATGTATGAAAAGATAAATTCTGTGCACAAGAATAACACTTATGAGTTAGTTAAATTTCCTAAAGGCAAGAAGGCATTCAGAAACAAATGGGTGTTCAAGCTAAAGAAAGATGGTGAGAAGCTAGTGAAATACAAAACTCGATTGGTGGTTAAGGGTTTTAATCAAAAATAAGGGATCGATTTTGATGAGATTTTCTCTCCAGTGGTCAAAATGAGTTTCATTTGAGTTATTTTGGGATTAACAGCTAGTTTGGATCTTGAGCTTGAACAAATGGATGTAAAGACTGCTTTTCTCCATGGTGACTTGAAGGAAGAAATCTACATGGTTCAGCCAGAGGGATTTGAAGCAAAAGGGAAGGAACACAGGATTTGCAGATTAAAGAAGAGTCTGTATGGCTTGAAACAGGCTCCAAGATAGTGGTACAAGAAGTTTTACTCATTCATGGTGGGTCACGAGTACACAAGGACAGATTGAGATCATTGTGTGTATGTCAGACAATTTCCAAATGGTAAATTTATCATTCTTCTGTTACATGTAGATGATATGTTGATAGTAGGACAAGAAGCTAATATGGTTGGCAGTTTGAAGAAGGAGCTGTTCAAGTAATTTGATATAAAAGACTTGGGTTTAGCTAGACAAATTCTGGGTATGCAGATTCTACATGACAGGAAAGCCAAGAAATTATGGTTGTCACAAGAGAAGTACGTTGAACGGGTACTTGAGAGGTTTAACATGAAGCATGCTAAGCCAGTCATAACACCTCTTGGTGGTCACTTCAAACTAAGCAAGAAATCATGTCCCTCATCAAATAAAGAGAAAGAGAACATGGCATCAATTCCTTATTCCTCTGTAGTCGGGAGTTTGATGTATGTCATGGTTTGCACACGACCAGACATTGCTCATGCAGTTGGTGTAGTCAGTAGGTTCATGGTTAATCCAGGCAAAGAGTACTGGGAAGCAGTGAAGTGGATCTTCAAGTATTTGAGAGGTAGCTCAAATTCGTGCTTGAGTTTTGGTAACTCTAAACCAGTTTTGGAGGGTTATACAGATGTAGATATAGCAGATGACCTTGATGGCAGGAAATCTACTTCAGGGTTCTTATTTACTTTTGCAGGGGGAGCTGTATCATGGCAATCTAAACTACAAAAGTGTGTCGCTTTATCTACAACTGAGGCTGAGTATATTGCAGCGATCGAAGCAGGGAAATAGATGCTTTGGATGAAACGATTTCTCCAAGACTTCGGTCTACAGCAAGTCGAGTATGTAGTCATTGTGATAGTCAAAGTGCACTAGACTTGAGCAAGAATTTTACGTACCATTCACGAACGAAGCACATTGATGTGAGATACCATTGGTTACGATTAATTGTTGATCAACAGTTGATGCAATTAAGAAAGATTCGCACAGACAAGAATCTAGCTGATATGTTAACCAAGGTTGTGCCAAAAGAGAAGCTTGAGCTTTGTGGTGGGTCAGTCGGCATGAATTCTAACTAAAGAGTTGGAATAAAGATCTCCTTCCTCAGTAGGCTGGAGGGGGAGATTGTTGGCTGCACGGCACCATGTGGTCCAACCTACAATTGAACAAAACTCTTTAATGAGCTTGTTCTCCACGCCAAGGCATTAGTCTCCAATTCTATTAGAAATAGGAGTATGTGAGGCAGCAAGTCTTATATAAAAAGCAACGTGTGTCTGCTGCTTTTGCAAGAGTGAGAGAGAACCTAGCAATGCACTGTGCGGCACTGGTGAGAAAGAAAAAAGTGAGGTTTTTTTCTTTGGTTCAAGACACACACAAGGAGATAAATTGAGGGTTTCTCTAGGAGGGATTTTGGGTGATACAACCTTAGAGAGTTGAAGTATTCATGGAACATCTTACTACGTTATTGGTTTCACTGGGTTCCAGTTTTTTTTTTTTTTTTTTTTTGTGGTGATATTGTATTTATTCCTAGAGAGTGATTTCTCAATTTTTTGTGAACTCAAGTTTGGGCATAAACTTGAGTATTGTAATCTCTATTTTATTATAGTGGATTGATCGAATTTTCCCGATGGTT
The DNA here is from genome assembly GCA_014362285.1 of Fagus crenata. Lineage (NCBI taxonomy): Eukaryota > Viridiplantae > Streptophyta > Magnoliopsida > Fagales > Fagaceae > Fagus > Fagus crenata. Next base: position 11,857 of record BKZX01027520.1, read on the forward strand.
TTTCCCTCTACATTGGAGGGTTTTCCACGTAAACTTGGCGCGTTCTTGTGTGGTTAATTTTCTTGATTATTGCGTAATTATTTATCTCTCTATTGCTTGGAAGGCTATTTAATTTAATTCACACTTAGACTGTAATTTGGCCTGACTAAGTAGTGTCAAAAGCTTCCGTTGCCTCAACATGATGATTGGTGATCACTGCATTTCCACAACTTCTTTGACCTCAAATCTAGTGGGATATCAATGTCACCGGCATCCTGAGCCTAATTGACCACAACAAGCAATAATCGTTTTTTGAACTCACGAAATTGACCATTCCATCACGCATACATACCCATCAACAACTCATCAATTCCCATTAAAAGGATTTAAGAAATTGTAATAACCAAAACTATTATGGTTTTATAAGAATCAGCAACTCTCATTAGGACATGCAAAAACATAAAAGATTAATAACAAAAATAATCAGCAGGTTTACTAGACAGAAACCTGTCCAATCAGCCAACAAAAGACGGTGTTGAATTTCCAATCAAAACCCTATAATTTTTATTGAGATGAAATGGCATCTAGCATGTAGATGTGGTTTTGTTGAAGCAGGGCCGGCTCAATGTATTTTGGTGCCTAAAACGACTATTAAAATGAGGCCTTTTTATAATTAAAATGAGATTTTTTTATATTAAAATATAAATTAATATTTTCCTAGTTTGTGTGTGTGGGAGATTAAAATTTCTGAGTTCTAGACTCTAGAACTCCTACTTAGAGAGCAAACGAATAGTTAAACAGCAGAACCCACGATAGATTTATATTTTCATTTTTTATTTTATTTTTTTATCTATTGGCTAATAATATAGTCTTAACTAAAATTTCTACAAATAGAAGGGTCTTATTGGTTAAAAAATTGGGGGCCTTTTAACATTTAAGGCCTTAGGCGATTGCCTCAGGCATGGTGTTGAAGTCTAGTCGAGTCCATAAGAGGATAAGTTTGAAGGTTTTCTTGTAGTTTTGGAATTCAGCTTTAATTAGAAGAATAACAAAGATGTATATTAATCCTATTAGCAATGTTAGTTACACATTGATAAGAACACTAATCTTATTAAGAGCATTAGCCCCACATTGAAAAGAAGGGATAGATACACTAAACCCCCCTGTGGTTCGGCCTAGTTTCACTTTACTTACCCGTAGTTTGAAAAGTGTCACTTTACCTACCTGAGCTTACATCCGTTAAACGCTGTAACCTACCTAAGCTTGGTGGTTGTGTTGCAAAGAGCAAGGTGGGTTACGGCTACTAACGGATGTAAGCTCCAGTAGGTAAAATGACACTTTTCAAACCACGGGTAAGCAGTGAAACTCAGCCAAACCACAGGAGAGTTTACTGTAATTATCCCATAAAAGAAATAAGGAGGTATATATGCAGAGACGGAACT